>JBBPLF010000045.1:0-103867 GCA_038089615.1 Aureoboletus auriporus
TGGACGACCCTACTTCTTGCTAGTGAGCATCTTGTTTCGGTGCTCTTCATACTGACGTGCCGCACGATCAGCGTGGCGATCTTGTTGAGCCTGCTTGCAGTTTTACCACGACCATAGTAGGGGACATAGCCGAAACAAGATACCTGCTTCTGGTGGTATACGTCGACCTCGGCACATTCGTCATCATACTGAGAGGAGGTCAATTTCACCAAGAAATGACTCGGTTGAAACTTTCCTTTTGCTTATTCTGCACGAACAACAATTCAATTCAATCATAGATGAAATCTTTGGGGAACGAACTTTAAGCCGATCCGAATAAGAGAGTTCCCGTTCCGAAAGCAATTTTTGATAAAACTGGGATTGCTGCGGGACACGTGAGCTTACCGTCATCTATCAAACAACACGAGGCCGAACCTTTCTTTTCAGACCTTGATTTCGGCGCTCTAATCCCTTGAGGGGTTCTGTGACTTGTGCCGTAATTGCCTCAGCTAGCTGAACATGGTCCTGCGCAACGTTTGACATAGATGTGATGAGTTGAGCATAGGCGTTAACGAGCGTGCTAAATCAAGCGAATCTTTGAGAAACCGTGTCGTGAAATATCGAAAAGTATACAAACTTTTGTTGAATTGTGCCATCCGAACAAGGCTTCGTGGGACTGTCTCCAGCAACAAGGGAGTTTGTAACCTTGTTCTTCCTCTCCGTGGCTTTTTTCAGCAGAAGTTGAAGCTTTCCGGCGTATTCGCGTTCTAGTGCTACTCGATCGCGGTAAATGTCATGAATCTGAGCGAAAGATACACTGAACATCCCACACCATCCCTCCGAAGAGGCCCAGGGTTACGTACATCGGTGATTAGTCCAAGATGAACTTCAAAATGACCAGCAATACAATCCACTTGGTCCTGGAATCGTTCAACATTCAGTGCGGAACAACTGAGAAACATGGTTTACTGGAAGTTTTTGACCGTAGCTCTCGGGCTGTTGCATTCCGAATCAGAAATGTGACAAGGAGTAGTGCTTAAAGCTTAGGCGCTCGGCGTGTCTGTCCAAGATTGAATATGTACAGCCATCATCTTATCGCCATCATGTTGTCACATGTCATATGTCACACATCATATATAACCAGCGCGCTCACAACGGAAGTTTGACAGACGGCGGACATACTAAGAAGTCTCCCTCGAAAAGAATGATGTCTTCTTGCCACCAATACCTAGTAATGTTCTCAAACGCGATGACATTGGAGTGTGCGAGTCTAACTGCGGCGTCACATCCGAAATTGAGCGGTCTCCACCTCGTTCATCTCCGTGCCACCGCGGAGAGTGCAAATTTTGAAGAACATAAGGCTGTGACTGTAAGTTCTGTCATTCCTAAGCGCCAATACCATGGCAAGAGATGTCCGAGATGAATGCTGGATTTCCTTCCCTGGGAGAAAATGTTGTAACAGGATGAACCATGTTGTGCTAGCACTGAAAAGAGGCGTAGAACAAAGATAAAAATGGTTGGAAGCTTATGTTAAAGGAAGGCGTACATAGCCCAAGTAATATCCTCAAGTGCCAGGTGAACTGGTGACTGCCCACACTGGCCTGAATGTTAGCGTCGGACGATCCATATTCGATGGAGCAGTGCTCTCATGAAAACGCTGTAATCACGGCGCTCGTGATATGAAAAAGGCGCAGAGGCGGTGATGAAAATGCAAGTTTATCCGCCTGTGACTTCGTCGCGACATGCCAGTGAGGTAAACCAGAAAAACTTAAATCCCTCCGGAGACTTACGTTCGTGACCTCGCAACAAAGCAAAAATGTGTCGACGGTGCGGAGTAAAGGCGACTGTGAAGAGGGCAACACAGACACGTTCGCCGCTCAATGTCCTCAAGTCCGCAATTCCCGGCTGTACAGAATCGACAACAGCCCAGCGTGGTGGCCAAATGGATTTACTTGAAAAGGGTTACCGTGCCGTCAGTGTTGTGGCACTTCATGTGCGCGCAGAGCCTCAGAGGCGTGTTCGCCAAACAGTAACACATTTCAAACGGACCGTTTCACCGCTGTGTACCTGCGACAAGTGTTGGACAGGGTGACCCTCAGGCTTGGCGCGCGCATGCCGCGAGCCTCGGGTTTGAACAATCACAGTCTCCCGAATAAGCCTCGAGACAACAGACAGGCAAGCAGGCGCCGGATATCTGACATTGTCTATTATATCTCTGATCCGAACAATCCTGGACAATTGGTACATACTTGGCGGCCCCGACAGCGGCCCATCGGCTTGGACAATCGCCTTGTCAAGTTGTCAACGATACGCGGAATTGCGAGCGGTAGAATAGGCAATCGATGGGCTGTGGCGAGGTCCTTTTGGAACGGCGGACAAAGACGTGGTATGACCTTCCATCCAAGTTAGATAATCCCACTATGTCGTTGATTTACTCCATTTGCAGAGGTCGTTCTCATCTGGCTAGCAAACGGGTTGCCGACTGTCAGGTTCGTTCGCAACCGTGTTCCTCACGACTTCCTCACGGACGCCACTGGCTCTCCCAGCCTCAGCGATTCCGTCACCGAGAGAACTTGACCACCCCAGAATCAGTAATTTCTCCCATATTTGATGACCGAGGCACTTCTCACCCGCGATGCCAAAAGGCAATCGACCCTCTCTTTTCCCGCTTTGTATGTGGGTACACTCCATCCCCTTCCGGGTTGATATGTGTTTGAGCACTGCATCCGTTCTCCCGCCATAGGTGAGGTAATGCTGCTGTCAGGGTATAAAAGGCGCATGAAAATGTTACATGGAGGATGTGAGCTTGCTCAGGTTACCCCTCCCGCTTGACTTGTGGTGTCCTTGGTTATTTCTCATTTCCTCGCTCTTCCTCTCATCATGCACCCGTATTCCATCTTCTTCATCGTATTGAGCATCTTCTTTGTCTCGGTGCTGGGAACACCATTGCCGCTTGATCAATCACTTGAGAAACGGCAAAACACAGGGCGTGTCTGTAACATTTTAAGTCGTCTGTGTACATCAACGCTGACCATTAGCCATCCAGGCAACATGGTTCTACGATGGCTTGGGTGCATGTGGTGATTGGAACAATAACAACGATACCATTGTTGCAGTCTCAGCCCAGATATATCAGAAAAGCCTATGCAACCAAGTGAGTGACATTTCTTGTTGGAAAGTTCTTGTCTCTCATGTCGATCCTTAGTTGGTCAAGATTACAAACACAGCGACCCACCAGGTATCATACGGTACGATACGCGATGAATGCGAGAGCTGTCAGTCGGGTGATCTGGGTATGCTTACGCTCTAATTTCTTCTCGGATACATTCTCATGAATGTTCAAGATATGTCCATGGGTCTGTTTGAAATCTTCGCCCCCCTGAGCGATGGTGTGTTCCCCATCGAATGGGAACTCGTGTCCAGTACATGATTTCCCACGCATGGTTCTTCCACTCGAAAGTCGAGATCCTGCGGGTCTCGCCAATAATGAATAGACGAATTATGAAGTACCTCGTCAGGATGTGCTTCCGAATAGAAACGTTTTGGTGATGTATTTTTTTATATATTTGTCGCTTTTACGAAAGGATAGGCTCTGGCAAGCCTAATTGTAGTCCTTAACAATTAGAATTATGCTATGTATCTTAGTCTCGTCTTTCTTACGACCTTTGAATCAATTTACTCGTTTCGTCCTGGTACAAGTACAGAATTTGGATTTGCAAACAATTTACGCCCTCTGGTGACTTCGCTTGCTCTGATAGCACGGATATTTAATCTTCGGTGAAATTCCACAAAAGTTGTTAATTTGAACTGAATCTCCCTGTAGGTACTGGTATACCGTATACATCAAACAATCATGATCATGTGATTCGTCATGTTCGCCACCCGCAAGGTACACATGGGTCTGATAACAAAAACTAGATCGCTTCGAGTACCATCACGAGATGGAACACGCAAACAATGGTGCCTGGTGATCAAGGAACGTCGCAGGCTATTCGGACGGGATCACCAAGGGGCCCATTTAAGCGCGCTTAACTCCACATAACATATTCAATTGGCAACAGGATTGGAAGGAAATCAATTGCAAATGCAGAAATTCTGGACATATGGGGATCAACGCGGTAATTATCTCGCCAAGGCGTTCGGATCGCATCATGGGGAAGGCAACCATACATACCACGCTAGCAGCATCAAAATGAACAATATCGTCCGAGTCGGCAACCGAGTCGACGCTTCGCAATGGTGCCTCCTACTCTGCTCCGCTTTACCTTCCTCACAGTCATTCCAGGGCGTTGGTAAGTGCAACGCCATCGGATCGTGGCGCGGTGAAGGGCGCAAGAGCACATTGAACTTGAGTCATTATCAATCGAAGCAAGAATTCAAAAGCCATCTCGGTTTCTGCGGTGCAACTTTGGTGCCTCTGACTCTCACAAATAAAGAACAAATTATGTGCTTTCTACGATCGATGCTTTCATTTGCACAAGGTGGGGCTGGAATTTCTGTCTTCAACTACCAGTCTAGACCACGTCTTTTCCTCCCCACGGCCCTGGGGTGGCTTTTCTGTAGTGTGATCGTGTAGCAGACTGCGCTATTTATTTCGGACCTGGGTATCTCCTCTGTTCTGGGTTGCGTCCTCGCCTTCCACAACAGAAGGACTGACCGACAGCTCTCCAAGTCAACATACCTTCCCAGCGTACGGTGTGGCTATCATTTTCTCACTCTCGTGGTTTGGTCGCTCCACGTTTGCCCTGGATCATCATATAAGCGAGAGGAAACATGTTCTGGTTTCGAAGCTCCCGCGAGGTACGTCGTGCTACTCACACGATTTAGGAAATTTCAGTGTAGGAGCATCCGTCGCGCATTGATCCGAGGGGTTTCACGACCCGATTTCTCAGGTGATAAGTTCACGAAACACATCAAGCTTCCCTCGCAGGCTCTCAAGGTTTGGTTATTTTCATGATGTGGGTTTCCTGCACCGTTCGATATACATAGAGTAGGTACGTTTACTTGTCAAGGTGGGCGATTGGTTGCTATACCACACGTTCGTTCGCGATCACTCCCACTGCGCTGCGGACTGGAACCTGGTTTGCGACCCCCCTTTCAGCGCAGAATGAATCGAGTTCGCGGAAGTATCGAAGGTGGGTTCCACTTAAAGGAGGGATTATAATATTACGAAGCAACGTCGGCTTTGGCTTGAGTTCCTTGACTTCTCTCTAGCTGAAGTGCGATTCGCCAGATATCCGACTTCGATGATTCTCCAAGCGAGTGCCGCAAAACTTGCGTAGTTCTCGGGCCCATCTGGTGTGGCATAACAATAAATCCAATGGGCAGTAGTGCGTGTGTCGTGTGTTCCTTCATCCCGACTCACAGTGGCGCTTGGTTATTCTTGGATCGATACTCGCACAGAAGGGAACTGAAACACTGAAGTATCGTTACATTCAAAATGCAAGGTTATGTACAAGTGAGTAAACGTAACACTTAGTTAATCCTGTCTGCTTCATGGGCAAAATACCGATGTCGTAGTACGTACAATGAAAAGGAGGATAACAGATTGCAAGAGAGAAAGGTATTTGACATCAACCAAACATGAAGGTGCTTTGTGTGATCGTAAATCGTTAGTGATCCAAAAAGTCAAGATGAAACGCTCGTTCATGAAAAGGCAAAGTAGATCAAAGCCAACGAAACGCTGAGAGATGTCCCCAACCCCGGAACATGTTTCTGCCAGGCTGCACTTGACTGCGTCGAGGAAGAGGATGGGGTAGCGGAGGCCGTCACAATGACCGTGGTGGAAGAATGAACAGTTGTCGCTTGAGTCAATGGTACTGTAGCTGTCGGACTCGTATTCGTCGATTGGGAGGACCCAGTTACGGGTGTCGAGGAATACTGGCTAACGGTATTAGATGTGGTCGAAGTAGGGGTCGACACGGCGGAAGAAGAACCCGGCGAAGTCGTGGTGGTAGTAGGGGATGGTGTCAGCGAGGTAGATGAAGATGCATCATTAATAATCGTAAATTCGGGGCTTGCATTACCAGAGTCACCGAACACTGTCATGGAGCATGAGCATGGGGCGATAAATGCAAGTGTGAAAACGACATACAGACGACAATGTAGTCAGTTCGGGTAGGAACGTTAGGTACGGTAATTTGGACATGTCCGACGGAATAGTTGATGTTAGTGGCTAGAGGTGAGTCTGGTGACAGATCGTCAGTATATGTGATAGGCGAGGTGCCCCGAAACATGCAACGTTGCCGGAGCAGCCTCGGCAGCTCTAAGTAGCACATTTACCTAGCATGAGGTTCTCGCTGTTGTTGTACGAATAGCCAAGAACCAACATCCCGACCGGGTTGGTCTGGTTCACCGGCAAGCCAGTGGTATTCCTGGAGATGGTGTGAACTCAGTTACGAGAAAGCAAGCGAGCAGCGTACCAAGTGACTGTCTGCGACTGCCCGACATGCCAGACAGAGCTGGCTGTCGGACTGGTGATGGGGGGATCGACGACATCCCTGGGCACTAGGGGCAATGCCCAAAGAGAAGAAATCAAGGAGGATAGGAGGAGGACGTATCGCGCAAACATGAACATCATCTCCCTTGGGTTGGCTGAGAGAGAGAGAGAGGACACCCTTGAAAGACAAGTCAAGAGCTCACCGGAACAAGAAGCCGATACATAGTTATATTTACGAGGCCGTGTGAACGTACGACTGTTTCAGGCAAGTCAGTCCAAGCCTCGATGTGGGTCTCTCCACTCCGCTACCTCACATCGTAGTCCACATTGTATCCAGACTTCAGGTTAGGTTCATCCATTGTCGAAATGACAATTCTAGTCGCAGAGCCCTCCTTCACTGTGCTCTTTCTTCCATGGGTAATTCTGATAACGGAAATGCGACACAGCCACTCTTCTCGGATCTTCACCCCTGGCGCTGAGTTGAATATATCTCAGACAATTATGCAACAACCCTGCGATCTGCCGAGGCAAAGGGCCGTGTTGCACTTTCTGCCAGTGGTTGGCAGTAGCGGGTGGCAGCCGTGGAGCAATAACCATGTCATACATACGATATCAAAGCGAATACTGAATGTGTATATGCAATTGCTTCAACTCACCTATTTTCTCTCGCATTCATTCATATTTTGACGGCATGTTACAGCATTGTGATCGGGCGTTATCATCGCTTTTTACCTTCCCTGCCTTGACCGACTGTTTTCCTTTGCTGGGTGCGACAATCTGTTAGTACTTGATTATGAGATGCTGAGGTAGTCGACATGTTCAACCCATACATATGAAAAGCTGAACTTAAGCAACACATTCGCGTGTCTCTTTGGGTGCGTGCTCTTATCTCAGTGAGAATTTTAGAAGGCTCATAAGCCTTGTCCCTGAAGGGCCTCAGGCCTCAGGTCTGAAATTTGAAACATGAGGAGGTGCATCTTCGTCAAATGAACAATTCCGGATGCTACTATGGATCATGCTCTATTGTAACCACCCTATATGTATCATACATGCGTTGTCGTCCACTGCGTTCACTGCAGTACGATACTTCTCCGTTCACTCGACACTCAGTACTTTCCATTCCACCAAGAATACTCCAGCTTGTTGCATTCGCCTGAACACCATGGTGGCACAGAGTGCCACCTATTACCTCGTGCATCAAGATAAAATCCACAGGTTCTCCATCCAGCGATATTGGCAAACGTATTGGCAATGTTCTCTCCGTGACGAACAGCCTCGTCCTCGATGACGCCAAAAGACGCCGAGCGCGCGCTTATACCTACCGTCAATCCCGCTGAACAAGAAACGTTTAATCAAGCTAGCATTTAACCGCATTCCAGAAGTTCCATGCATCCCGACTCGGTTCCGACCTAGAAGAACCCCAACAAGCCAGGGTCTCGGATCGAGGCATCCTTGAGGCGTAAATGCATTCTCCGCGCTCGGTGTGACATGGATGCCATGGTCTCACCACCCATCAAGAAGTCGCACTGCAAGTAGACAAATTTCATCTGAATTGGATCGATCCATCGTATAAATATCACTTTGAGGCAAGGCGGCTATTTGCAGAGGGAGGTCCAGTGGACCATCTCGATCACTCCTCCGCTGAGAACGATTCCCAGTGTTCCATTTCGTCCATCCTCCTCACCAACCCATACTACGGGCTCTGCATTGACATCAAGGTTGAAATTGACGTGAAAGTCGGCGTAGAGATTACGGACCTATGTCAAGTTTAGGACATAGCACAATATGTGCATGATGCGAGGTATGGTTTGGCCCGTGTCGCAGACCTGACAGCCGACATGTGACAGCATTTTGCAGTAGTTTGAAAGTGCCCACTGTTGTTTATAGCAGGGGTTAGTTTCAAATGATTGTCACTGCATGCTCCTGAGCAAAGGCTGCAAAAATGCGAGGCACTAGAGCGCTTGACAAGTGGTCCTAATGCGCGCGTCGTTACCCACCGATAATCGGAATTTCGCACACGTGAGGCTGGTTTGCCATCCCACCAGTCATACCGGATTCCGATATATAACTTGCCAATCTTGGCACCGGGTTCCACGCCGGCCCGGCACTCAGGTGCAACAACTTACAAGTCGTGTGGCATGAACATATACTGATCTCCTGCATGAAGCCTAGCCTCATAAGATTTGCCGAACGGAGCAGGTAATGAGACGGGAGAGCTTTCGACTATCAACAGAAGCGGATCGCACTGTTCCATAACGAAACACTGCTCGTGCATGACACAAGCTTGAACGTGATAATCTATCACGAGTGGGCTGTGTACAACAGCAAAAGGTTGCCTGCGTTCCGAAATGGGGGCCCTTACTTGGTTAGGTATCAGAAGGAAAGAAGAAGAGAAAGGTCCGCTAAAATGATGGCGTCCGGAGGCTATTAGATCCACATCTCTGTATGCCAAATCGCCATCAATACGTTTGTGTTCGCTCCTCTTCCGTCAATATACAAAGTATAAACCTGCGTCAAAGTCAACAATTTGATCGATCAGATCAGTGATCGGCGGAGAACGATGACAAAGCAAAGCATGAAACTGTTGAAGAATTTGAAAGGCACGAGATCAACTGCGGTGCCACTATCAGAGCAATAGGATAGTTACCTAGTTACCGGATCGATATTCCTGAACATATGTACCGGCATGATCACAGCCCCAAGCTTCCTATACTTGTCCTGTAAGAGTACTGTAAGGAGTTTGAACTTGGGTTGAACCTATTATCCCGCTGCAGTATGAGGGCGTGCGCGGTAGAAGACCTAAATGCTCCGAATCATGCAGATTTAAGCACGCAGAATTCTGTCCCATAGTAATGGTCTGAAAACAATTGACACTCCAAGTCATGCTGCCTTGAAAGTGGTAAACAACTGAGAGCCGGAGCGAAGGTTTAAAACGTTTCAGAGCCAATCGAATTTCAGTGCCAGTACTCGTGGGACCCAGACAACGCCGGCCAAACAATTGGCGATTTTTTTAGAACTCGAAGTTGCCGTTCGACCCCGAACACATCTCTGAAGAATGAAAAATATTCCGGGCATTCCACGGTGAATCGGAGAAAGTTCCGGAAGTCTGGCAGTAAGGGCTATGCGTCTCAAAAGTAAGCGGAGGAAACTCACACGCGCTCGAGCACTGGCTCTACAACTGGCCAAAATTATGTAACTGGACACGAACAACGCAACATCGCTGAACGCCTCCAAAAAAATACACGTACGTTACAGTATCTGTAACCGAGAAACTCGCTCCATGGTCGCCATAGCAGACCGTAACTATCACTGTGGGTCTGTCAATATGTCAATGGGACCGAAGATTAACAGGCATGATCATGTACATGAAGGCTCTGGGCTCTGAGTGTACTGCTCATGTATTAATTTGTCGATAATATTCCCGAGTGACGTGAACGCGGGACGCTCCGCAGTCCGATATAGGTCGCTTATCATCATAGATGAAGTAGCCTCAAACCCACCATCATGTCCCTCTCCAAGCGCAACACAGACTTACAGCTGGACGATGATGATGCGGAACTACGAGCCTTGGGTTATGTCCCCTCCTTCCGTCGCGAGTTCTCCAACCTCGCCACGATAAGCTTCGCTTTTAGCATCATGGGCGTGTGTTCCAGTATCGCCAGCACGTTCAATACACCTTGGCTTCTTGGAGGTCCCGCATCCGTTACCTGGTGTTGGTTCCTTGGTGCAACAAACTGCCTTGCCTTGGCAAGCAGTATTTCAGAGGTTGTCAGCGCATATCCAACATGCGGTGGGCTCTACGGTGCTTCTGCTCGTTTGTGCCCTAAAAAATATCGTGCAAGGGTTTGTCCCACATTTCTCGTCAAAATCGTTACGTGTTAATCTATACTTATTTATAGGTGGGATGGATCGTGGGGTGGCTTAACCTTCTAGGTCAAACCGTCGGTTTATCGTCTACCGAATTTGGACTTGCAAACATGATACTGGCTGCGGTATCAGTATCTACCAACGGAGCATATACAATCACTTCCGGGAAAGTCGTCGGACTTACCAGCGGGCTATTACTCGTCCACGGCATACTCAACTCGGTCAAAACTCGACAACTCGGTTATTTCACTACCTCGTTTATGTTCGTCAACTTGGGTGCTACCTTCCTAGTCATCATTGTGCTTCTTGCAATGACCCCTCGATCCGACATGCATAGTGCATCCTATGTTTTCGGTTCAGAAGGGCTTGTTAACGGAACTGGAGGCTGGAACAACGGCATCAGTTTTTTGCTCGGGCTGTTAAGTGTACAATGGACCATGACAGGATACGACTCCACAGCTCATATCTCCGAAGAGCTCCGTCGGCCTGCTTATGCCGCTCCTGCAGCCATCATGATTGCAACGATCGGTACTGCAATTTCTGGTTGGATCCTTAATATCTCCCTCGTTCTTTGCTCGGGGTCATATGCCGACCTTCCCGGTCCATCAGGGTCTGCATTCCTTGCTATCATGGTCTTGCGAATGGGAACACACCTTGCCGTCGCCCTATGGGTCTTTGTATGCATGACTGCATTTTTCGTAGCCCAGACGTGTACCCAAGCGGTATCTCGCACTATCTACGCGCTTAGTCGCGATCACGCCTTTCCTGATGGCGGATTCTTCGGACACATTAGCAGTTCTACCCAAACACCACTCCGAGCCGTCTGGTTGACAGCCACCGTCAGTATCCTCCCTGGATTACTTGACCTAGCCAGCCCCACCGCCGCCAACGCCGTCTTCGCTATGACAGCCATGGCTTCGGATCTTTCCTACATCATCCCCATCATTCTCCGACGCATCTTCCATTCTCATCCAGAGGTCAAGTTCAAACCGGGACCGTACTACATGGGTGATGGGTGGCTCGGGGTTTTTGCGAACGTGTGGTGCACGCTCTGGACGCTCTTCGTCACCGTGATCTTTTCATTGCCAACACAACTTCCTGTCTCGACAACAAACATGAATTATGCTTCAGTAATCAACGTGGGTGTGATTGTGGTTTCTTGGCTCTGGTATGCGTTGGGTGCGCATCGGCATTACCATGGTCCACCCACTGGAGAAGCTGTCAGCGGGAAGCATGACGCTCTCGAGAAAGCTAAACGCGACTCCGCTGGAGACGACGTTTGAGCATGTACAGCCCGTGACACTGCCTTGGCGCTTCTGGCTACTCGCTACAATTCTTCAATATTCCAGCTGTAGAGTCGTTCTCGGTGTTGGGTTTACTTCAAAGCTTCAGGTTTCATGTAGTACTACTTATACCGTATCATCATCAAAAACGAAACTGGTTTTGCTGTATTATAATATGTGACGTTTAGGTCCTACCACTGACCCCAGGCCATCACTGCCGCAGCCCTGGCAGCGCGAGCGACGACTTGAACTGGAACGCGTAACTGCCGCAGCCGCAGCCCGCCCGAGCTTCCCTTAAAAGCGCGACGCAAGCAGACATGTTTCACATAGTCACAACTCGCCCGCCATGTTCGCCACCGCACGCCTCCTGCTTTGCCCGTATACCGAGGCCGATCTCGACGACCTGATGGCTCTCTGGAACGATCCCCGCATCCAAGCCCTTACGACGACCGACGAACTCGCACCCCGCGGTCCGCGGTTCAAAGAAACTCTCCGTGCACAGATGGACAGCGCCGTGTTCGGCGGCGTCATCCGACGTCGCGACACCAACGAGTTCGTCGGCCAACTCGTCGTCCACGTGCCCGAACGACGACATCGTGACGGGACGTACGGCATCTGTCTCTTGCCCCGATTTTGGAATTGTGGCTATGGGACGGAAGCGACGGCGTTCATCGTCGACTACGCGTTTCGATGGATCGGTTTGCAGCGGTTGTCGTTGACCGTGTTTGCGAGTAATGAGAGAGCGATTGCGGTTTATGAAAAAGCGTGAGTAGTGGCGTTTCGAACTCGTATGCATCGGAGGATGGCATTGACGATGCGAAACGCTCAGGGGATTCGTGATGGAGGGACGAAAGCGGGCGTGTGTCTGGTCGAACAATCAGTGGGAGGATATCTTATTCATGGGCATCCTACGAGACGAATGGATAGAAAGAATCTCCATCGTGGAACAATGAGAAATCTAACCCAGTCACTTCCGAGATGCCCACCCTGAGATCACAGACAAGAATGCAGAGACACAAGATAGCATGCAGAAGCATTAATACGATACATGCATTAATGTAAGAGATAAGATACCATAATCTACGAATACTCATCCAAAAGTCTTGGATCGTCCTCGACTTTGCAGAGGTTGCTATCAAGGCACATTTAAGTTCTGCGCAATATGGGATCTCACCGATATTTACTGCGTAGCTCGATCTCCAAATTCACCGTTAGAGTGCTTTCCCCAAACAGCATCTTCGCAACACTGTCTAGTCGGGTTTTTCCTTCCCTTGTGGCCACCCAGATCCTCTCTATCGAGGTGCTGAGCCTCGAGCGCAGCCTCCGCGCTAGACACCACGACATAACCATAACCCGCAGAGAGCTTTGCGCGGAGGATGATGTGATCTATGTTGAAATTCTTGGGTGAATGAGCAGGAAAGTTACACACAGTAATCACATCTCGCGTTATACAAGTGCAAAGCAAGTCATCAGCATTTTTTTTTTCGTGGTTGTATACGCAAGATGTCCGACAAAGATCCTGTGATATTAAGAGAAATAAAAGGATGACACGAGACCAGGGGATGTAGAAGCAGTACCTTGCCATTGTACTTCCACATACGCAGTGTCGATCGTCAAAGTCTACCGGCTCTAGCCCATGTCTGATTGCACTGTGCTTCGGCATCATTTAACACAACATGGGTGGTGCCGCAGTGTCGGAGGTTCGTGTGGGAGACGTTCGCAAAAGCGATTGAGAGTATCATATCCGGACAGCAAATGTAATCGATGTGCGTGAGTCAATTGGGGTTCAGCGTCCCAAACCTCGCGTGCCTGCAGCAACTGATATGATTTGCCGACCCAACGAGAGGCGTAAATCCAGTTGCTCTGCAAGTTCGATTGCAAGTGCGACGTCCCCCCTGAAAGCGTCGAGATGTTTCCACCGGGCTGTTCAAGTCGTGGCTTCAAAAGGCGCCGTTCGCGCATTACGGATATGCGCATCTTTTACACACTGGCAGCCGGCATCCCCTCAGGCGTCAACGCAAGTGATCAGATTCGACTAGGAACCTGCTTGACTTTGGTGGCCAAGGCTGACGGTGTTTCAACCGACTCGTTTGCGCCTGAGTCTATGCCCTCGTCCGTGTTTGAAGTGAAAGAAAAGGAAGGCCCGCGAGAGGGCGCATATGTCCGACTCCGGTCAGATTCAAGATCAATGTCGCTGTCCGAGTCAAAATCGTCGTCGTCGTCATCCCAAGTCAAGAGATCGGCGTAAAAAGACTTTTCATTTTCTGTTCATTTGCTGGATAGAACACCATGCTGCGAAAGGTGGTCGCAATAAGATGCCAGTGATCAAGGCGGTGACTCTTCTCGTGACATATGATGCATGATGCATGGGGGTAGACGTTCTGGAGAGGTTTCTGTACCAAAACTTGAAACCCAGTTGTCCATGTCAATACCCACGATCCGCGATAATGACTGCGCTGCGTATTTCAAGCTGTCAGTGTCATGATCATACTTAATGCCAATCGCCTAGTCTGAGTCTGCGATATTCTTGACATTCTTGACATTCTTGACGTTGCCATCACGTAGTCAACCCGGCAAGTTCGGCGTTTCTCTGCTACTAGTAGCAACGTAGCTATTATGACAGTGATTAGCAGCGGCAGGCCAGCCTGGTCAGGTGGACACCGGAAGTGCCGACTGTCGTCACTAGGCCAGTGAGAAAAAACTAGTTTTCTGTGCGTGCAATTAGTGAATAAGTATGCCGAAAGTATGACAAAAGTAAGTTGAGCACTAAGCAGAGGTAATATCATGCCAGATTATCCACGGAACCTTCAGAATCAAAAAAAAATCACGTCCATCCTGTCCTCACTTCTTCGATTCTTCGCCTCTTCTCGAACAGTTTTCTCAGCTTCCAGACGAAGTCTGGATATTTCAGGATACATCACTAACACTTAGTGAGTGTCCAGATTCAATAAGGGCTATGTAACCTCCTGAGATCGCCAGAAAGTAGTAATGTCATCTTCAGTGGTAAAGTTCTCGATGTACTGAAGTTGACAGTAAGGACAGTTGGGAGTGGGGAGGGGGAGGCTTCGCAGTCGACAACGAAAACTAGGAAAATAGGGACATGCTGGAAGTGAAGAGGCCAAAGACGACGACAACGACGACGACGACGTGAAACTGCTCACCATCGCACAGGCTTCGACGTTCGTCAGCTATGTACAAAAGTATGGAAGAAAGAGACGAACCTACACAGGCCGCAGTCCGCTAAAATTACGCTCGGACCGGCCAAGATTCGGGGCAAAAGACGGCGTTCTTGTACTTCTTAATTTCGGCCAGGAGCCACCAACCTGGAGTACAATAGGTGGCGTGGCTGCTGGTCAAACCGCCTTTGTTCTGGCCCGAGTGGAGTTGGCCGATGATGTACGCTTTGCCGTCCTTCATACGCCAAACGAGGGATCCAGAGTCTCCTTTGGCAGAGAAGACTTCGATGGCCTTGTTTCCAGAATTGTAGATGGCGAGCTCCCTGGATATGACGCCAGTCCCTTTGAAAATGAACGATTCCAGGCCGGCGTAGCGACCAATGATGAGGTCGATGGTGTTCCCATCCTTGCCGACTATAAGGTATCGCCCGCCTTGATCGTCGAACTCTGCAGGGACGGCGAGGTCCTCCTTCGTGGCACAGCCGAAAATCTTCAGCTTCCTCCCCGGAGGATACTTGAACGTGGTTGCTCCACCAGCCACAGGACAGAACATCACTGCTAACTCCGGAGCAGAAAACTTGGTCCTAAACGAGTTCATCAGACGAGGGATATGCAAGAGAGATGAATCGAAGCGCACCAAGATCGACCACATTGCCTTCAAAGGCACCCTTGACCTTCCCCTCTGCAGCCACGAAAACGCCCCAGTCTGCCGTGTAACGTGTTTTGCTTTCTCAACCTTGAATTTCGGAGCATATTCGACGTGGCCGATGTCGCGCTGTAGCTTGATATTGGACCAATATTGGGTCGCTTCGTCGTGGAGGTGCTCGAGGCTGGCGATGGCTCTGTTTTCATCTTCTAGTTTGCTTCGATTCCCACTCCAGATCCTCCGCGGTCTCCAGGCCCTGGTTTTCCTGCGCTTGGAGCCTGGCAATTTCTTCGGCATAAATGTTGGCGGAAAAGACGCAGTCAGCAACGGCCTTGGTGATCTCGTTGAGGCCGCGCTGGAACTGGCGCATTCCGCAGGCACAGACATGGTCCATGGCTGCGCCACCCTTGAAAGAGTAGTCGATGGTGGTGTCCGCGCGGAGAACGTGGCAGTTGCTGAGGCCGTAGACTTTGTCGCTGGGTTGACCGTCTTTGGTTTGTTCTCGAGAAACCGAAGGGTAAGCGTGCCCTGGGAATCATCATCCTCCATATCTTCGGTGGTTAGGGGAACCGCGAGAAGAGCAGTGAGGAATCGGCGGACGTAGTGGGTGGGATCGCGGTCGGAGGCATGTCGCAAGAGCGGGGGGCCAGCCAGCCACTGCCTCCCTCCATTCTACGGCAACGTCCTTGACATCGTTCTTCCGCAGAAGGGCGAGGATCGCCTGAGACACATCGTGGGCGGTGTCGGGGGAAGTAGAACCGGGCTGGACCGAGACTCCCCTTGCCCCTTCTCCCGGCTTGGCGTGTGTGAAGCCGGGTGAATGGAGGTGCACTTAATGTTTCGCGCAACAATGATGTCGACAATCTGGGGACCGACAGTATCCCAGGCGTTATTCAGCGAGGTATCGAAGGTCCCGTGGACTGATTTGACGGGGATGTGAGCATATCTGCCAGCGGACTCGGGGAACGGCGTAGTGAGGTGGTCGGAACGGTAATGCCAGCCCTCTCGTAAGCATCGGAACCAGCCACGGCTGGAGTCTTACGTCGATCCCCAGGTCCCCCACATTCTGGTAGGCCCTAGGCTACCAGCGGAACCATAGGATTTGTTTCCTGAAGGGACAGAAATGGATTCAGAAAAAAAAAGTGACATAACTCGACGAAATTACCGACGTTGGGCGATGCTTCTTCCAGCTGTTGGACCCGCAAGCCACGCGTAAAGCTTCCAATATTGCCGCATCCGACCTCTACTGGCGCTACCTTGTTTCTTGCAGGCACTGCACTCGTCAGACCGTTAACGTTGTTGGTTCGCTATGGAAAATAATGGCAAGCGGTATTTCACTGACTTATCCAACTTTTTGGTGGACACTTACTCTTTGGAGAGTTAGTTCCTTTTCTTGGGCCGGAAGTCATGAGATCCGTCCCATTCTAGCACAAATGAAGTTAACGGTTGGCTGCCATTAGCACTAGCGTCACTCTCCACCATGTCGTCCACTCGCGTCGTTTAGAGAGCTCAAGGTCAACTCCCGAATGTGCTGCGACAACGTTGTTCATATTCAACTTCTTTGGTGAACTCAGACTCCACGGCGCCCAGCGGCGCCTCCGGGACTCACTCTCGGCAAATTCTGCTTCCCGTACAGCCGCATGCCATGTCATTCATGCCTAGCAACAGATGGAACGGCCCTTTTCTTGTTCCTCGCCCGAGTGCCCATCCTAGTGCTGTAGGAAGGACTCGGAGTGCTGTGTCAGGCCCATCTTGAACCCCTTCTTGACGTAGCACAGTGGGCCGAGCTGTTCCGGGAATGCACTGCGAGAGATTATCGTACGGTCTCACCCCCTGGCTTATTTACGCGTCGTTAATGACCACGCGTACTACAATAAGGGCAATACCAGGGCCCACCCGTGGTAGGTAGAGTTCTGATCACCATACCCCCCTCTCCCGTCACTCACTCCGGATGCCGTCGCCACGGTTTGATTCCGCTTTCGTTTTGGCTTTCGTACGACTTTGAGATCATTTAATGTATTTTGCTCACCTCCATCACCTTGTCTTGTATCCAATAGTCAAGTTGTTGCATCGATATGCCTGACTGGTTCAAAACGTCACGTCAACAATCCAGGCCCTCAAAATGTTCGGGTTATACATTTATCCATCCTAAAAATTTTCCGGCCAACGAGAAATGTGCGCTTATCTGACAGTCATACGTAATTTTGACCCCGTTTTAACTTTATTGATGCCGAAGATGGGCGCACTGGATACTAATGAATATCAAGGCTGGAAAGCTATTTCCGGTTGCTACCGATGCTTGTGCCAGAATGGCACGGAACCCCCCGGCGGAGTGTTCCTTCCCCAAGACTTCCAGTTGGGATTCGATGCGCGACAAGTACTCAAGCACTGACAAACAAGGCTTCTGATGCGGTTAACCTTGGCTAAGGTGTTCCGCGTCACGTCTAGAGGGAGGTCACGTCTCTCTTTGGTCTCTGCTTCGGGTGTTGCTGATTAATTACGATCATCTGCCATAGACTGCCACTGGAAGGTCCCCTCTGGAAACATCGCGACCGCGGCGACTTCAATTTATTCTTGATCAGTGATAGGAGCTTTACTACCGATATTAATACTAGGCCATGTCACGTTTCAGATGAGTCTGGCTGAGAGACATCCCGATTAATGATTCCGATCGAGTCAGCCCGATATCGTACTGCTCACTAGTTCTGCTTTTCTCGTCGCGGTGACCGGCCACAGTATCGATTAGTACTGAACCTGTGGTGAGGGTTAGTCACGGTTGAGGAGGCACCCTTCCTGTGGCAGACAGGATCGGACTACCTTCGAATCCTTATACTCATGACCATAACTCGGACTAGGACTCACCCCTGCCAATGCTGAGACCTGAATATCAAACGTGTGTATGTGTTTTGATATCTTGTTACACTTCGTCCGAGGAGATGGTATAAAAGGACAGCCAATATGTCTTTCAAGAACCCCAGAGACGTTTGTAGCACCCTCGGTGTGTCTCATGCTATACCCTTCTTGCTTTGTGCTCACATACCACCCACCCTTCAACGTTTCAACATCCAGTCTTTGACCGAACCTATCGTTACTTCATCCACATTCTTATCCATCTGAGAGGTTGTAGTAGGTATGACATACTACTGTTCGTGAGTACCGACCGCTTACGACAGCTGATACAGAACCACGTTCGGATCCATGATTACGTCTGACTGGGTCTACATCAAGAACATGACGGGGAGGGCTATTGATTTCTATATCACTGTGACCGGGCGGGACGAGCTAGTCACCAGGCATTCCGACTGGTACACCTTGGCTTATAATCCTAAACTTTTCTACAAGATTTGGACGATTGGGCCACAGACGGCGTACATCGTAGACGACGGCGATTACGACCATCCCCGCTTCTTCGATGTTGAGCCTGACGATCGTTTCCGTATTACAGAGTTCCTGGCGGCCTCGGCCGCCTAATCACCCTTGGTTACTTCGTGTCTGCTTGTTGTACTATTATCGGACGAGAGAGGCCAACTGTTCGTGTACTAACATCATTCTTGAAACATGAAAGTAAGAGCTAACGCGCAAGTCGTTCGATTCATGTCTGTCGTCCGACTACAGTTGACTGTCTCATAATGAATGGCCTGAGCTTGGAGCCACATTCGTTTCAGCCAAATTATTCATAAATTTTAATACTAAATTGAATATGGATTTTGGGCATTTATTAGTGGTACTCAGGCTATTATGTACGCTATGAAACTCACTGAGAATTAGGCTCCGCTCATGCCAGTGCCTGCCGAGTCGCGGCCGGATGTTTCCTGTTAGGTACCTTGAAAGATCTTCCAGTGGAAACATCCGGCCCACACCTCGGCAGGCGCCCGGCAAGAGCGGAGTCTAATTCTCAGTGAGTTTCAAGGCGTACATAATAGCCTCATAATAGCAGCCATCGTGAGTACCACTAATAGCTAAGGGACGGACACTATTCATTACGAAGACAGTCGACTGTATTATAGTAACTAAGTTAAAGTTGAGCAGAATGAAAACCACCTTCCTCGAGCAACCGAAAAAGAGAACCCCCCGCCACAATCTACGAAGAATATATCAGCAGACATGTATTAAATACGGACAAACATGGCGAGTAGAGAACGGAAACGTATATCACTGATGTTCATGCCACGTCTATGAAATAGTCGGCCAAAGACTCCTGGATCTCCTTCAACTTTCCGGCGGTCGCCAGCAAGGCGCTTTCTTTACACCATGGCATCGCATCCAGCAAACCATGAGCGGGAATCTCGCGCTCTATAAACGCCTTGAGGATGCTTTCCGCGAGCACCATCTTTCCTATGGCATCCGCGTACTGTAAGAGCGATCCGTGCCTCCCCATTTCCAACGTCGACCGCCAAAGTCCCCCCCACGCCTGGTTGCACCGTACCTGAGCGCCCCCAGTACAACGTGGGTGATGCTGCAATATCGGCGGTTCGTTTGGAAGACGTTCACAGAGACGACCGAGAGCATAGTGCCCGGACAACAACCGTACGCGATGCGTCCGCGTCAACAGCTGGTCCGTATCCCAGACCTCACGTCCCTGGAGTAGCATGGCGTGATAAGCCAACCCAAGGATAGGTCGCAAATTGAGCCGCTCTGCCACGCCAATCGCAAGTGCAATGTCCTTGCCGGATGTAATCAGCCGCCTCCACCGGGTCGTGGCGGCATCGAGAAGATCGCGCTGCTCGCAGAGCGACGCGAGCTCTGTGAGTTGTACCAAATTCGGCCCCTCGGTATCGTCAATGTGAGAATGCATCGGGCGGATATAAATCGTCTTGAGTTTGTCCAATGCCCAGCTCTCGATGGCGCGGAACTCGTATTTGTGGGTGATGCGCGCGAGGTTGAATAACTTGAGACTGATCGCCTTGGTCGACATTGCGCCCTCCAACTCGTGTGGTCTGCAATGCGATAGGGACAGGGATATCGTTATGACATCGCCAAAGCATGCAGTGCGGCGAAAGTACGTACAACGCGTATAATGCCCACAAAAGGGACCGGAATTCGTCCGCAGTATCTCCTTGGAGCCTGATCGGGTTGTCGTCGCTCTCGCCCTCAGGTCCAACTGTGACGCCCGCGTTGTGAGAGCGCAGGTCCGAGTCTAGGGAGAACATGCTCTCGAATGTGGACTTCTCCTTTGTCAAGGCTGAGCGGTGCACCTGCGATGTGGGGTATCATTTGGGGCACGGTTGAATCAACATAACGAAGTGACCTTGAACAAGGTGTTTTCGACGAACAACACCGTGTTCCCATCGGCATAGTAGTACATTGAATCCCTGGTCGGAATCGGAATTGATAGTTGAAGCTGAAGCTTTGGGGTCGACGGACTGACGTTTCCTGAGTGCATAAATGTGTTTGTGAGGTACACGTCTGCCGGCAAGTGAGCCATGGTTTCACTTCGTGGAGTCGAGTACAATGATTGAAACAAAGCGCTAAGCTCGCGAGAGTCCGCTCTCCTCAATAGATAAGATAAGATAAACTCTCATTCGCACAACATTTACATAATCAACCACGTTGCCTCGATGAGTCCCTCGAAACTTAGAGTCGAAAGAATTGAACTAACCAAAAGAGCGGATTCGTAGCAAGTTTCGCAGATGATAAACGAAACCAAATGCAGAAGACAGCTAAGAGAGCGAAGACAACCAGGAATGCATACGATAGCGGAATCAAAGGATCAGAAAAGAGTGAAGTTCTACTAGGAAGGAAAGTACATGGGTGGAGGGAATGCATAGTCACTCGTAGGCTTACATACAAGATGTGGATTGCTTTGGTGGCTTCGCCGCTTACAGTGCAAATGTTGGGATGAATACGCTTGGCTGCGCTGACGAATACATTGCTTGCAAATTGATTCTGAGAGAGAATGATTTTGAGTGCCGAAACAGTTTCATCATGACTCGAGGGCCTTGAGCTCTACAACGAGCCTCTGCAAACAAGGGATCAAGAGACTGCTGCGCAACAAGACAACTAATACTGACCTCGGCTTCCTTCGCCGTGAAGTGTACTTTATCAATGTCAATTTCACCAGCTTGTGCTTGTCGTCCAAGTTTGATACCGTATTCGAGTAATTGTTTCATGTAGTAGGGGTTTATAATAGTCTCGTCGCTCGCCAGCAATGCTTTTGCTTGAGGAACTTGAGCTATCAGGAACTTTAGCAGAGTAAATCGGCGTTCAGACCATCACAAACTGACGTTCCCGCATGGCTAACCACTCCTGCTCCAGAAGTTCAGGTATCGTCGCTCTTTCTTTTGGATTCCTCGCTAAACAGCTCTTCATCCCGCGAATAACGTCGGCTCTGACAGGTCGTTTCAAATCTTCGAGTTTCTTGCGTTCTCCGTTTTTGTTGACCACGCTAGGGGTGCTGAACTCCGCAAATTCAATTTCATGAGCAAGGTCTGGGATAGCTTTCATCTTCTGATAAACGGAGAGATGTTGGAAAGGTGGTTGGCCGTAGACCATTTGGTATAAGATGCAACCCAGGGACCAAACGTCACTAGGCCTGCCAACTTTCAGGCGTCGCATGCCTTCTGGCAATTCAATGGCTTCAGGGGACATGTAATTGACCGTCCCAATCTAAATACAGCTGAGTGGTGCACGTTAACATGTTGAATAAAAAGGCACCTGATGATCTCGTTGAATGTTCGTAGTGTCATTCGCGATAGCGTTAGCAATGCCGAAGTCAATTAACTTCAGTTGTCCTCGCACCAGCACGAAGTTGGCTGGCTTTAAATCCGAGTGTACGATTTTCTCCTCGTGTATGACATGTACCGCTTGCAACATCTATATTCAGACTTTTGTCAACACTGGGGTAAAAAGATGCAAACAAATGTGTACCTGCTGCCAGTAGTAGGATATCCATACCATGTTCAATGGCTCCTTTTGTTGCTCTTGCAACAATTTCGCCAGATCAATTTCCCCACATTCCATCACCAACATAAGATGACCCTTGCCACCACCCGGCCCCGCTTTGACCTCCGAGTCGAACAACTGGATGATCCGGTTGTTTCCCTCGAGCCGCTTGAGTAGCCCGATTTCGTTCATATACCCGCTGATCGTCTCTGCATCGGCTTTATCAAGGGAGACGCGTTTGATGGCGTAGATTTCGTTTGCCGCATTCATCACGCGGTATACGCGAGAGGAACCGCCTTTACCGATGAGATCGAGACGTGCATACACTTTCTTGTTTACCACGATGTTGTGGTTCCGCACTGGGACCGCGGCTGTAGCTGGCACAGGAGGTGCAGGTGCAGGTCTCAGCCTTTCGCTTTGTGTGGTTTTCGCCTCCGGCTCCTCCACAGGCTCTTCACCAGCTGCCCAAGTCTTGCCATTCTTCTGAATTCCAGTGCCAGGTGGAGGCGCCAGAGTGCCACTTGTTGTTGGGGGCTCTGGAGCAGTCGGACTACGTCGATGGTAAACTTGACCCTGTGGTGGCTGGGATGGAGGCTGTGAGGGCTGCAGCTGCATGACAGGAAACGGCTGTTGCTGCTGTAACGATGATGGAGTCCTGCCTTTGGGCGACAATCGTACTGGGAGGTACTCCACGGCAGTTGGAGATCCAGCAGGAACTGAATCAAGGCCAAGCGTGCGGACGGTATCCGAGTCACGCCGACTGTGGGTCTGAACATGTGAACGAAGATGTGCTTGAGACACGTGGGTCGGGGAAGGGGACTGGCGAGGCTGCTGAGCATCGGGGACAACATCTGCCATCTGTCTCCGAGGGTTCTCGGCAACATACTCTATATATGAGGTAATTTGTGAGTCAGTCAATGATGTGATTTTGACAGCTAATCAGCCCAACCTTCTTGCTCCATCGGAGGGCGCCGCCCGCGTGATGAGTTTAAACTCAAGCTTGATCCCGGTCTAGAGGAGTATTGATTCTGAGTAGTCGGCAGAGCTGGTTGGCCCCCAGGAGAACGGCGTTCGTCGCCTGGAGGTGGGTATGAGATGCAGAGTCTAAAAAGGTGGTTCGGAACATACCACCAGAGGCATCGCTCAGGCTTGCGGATCGCCGTGGACGTGTGCTACTCGGTTGTGCAACAGAGGGAACATAACTTCGATGTCGGATCAGGCCATTCACGGGCTGGGCCTCCTCTCCGCCTACAAGTATGGATATTTATCACATATTCGTTCAAGTCGCGAGACAGCCACATACCTGGATCAGTTTCCTCGCCGCCGTTATCATAGGTGGCTTCACTCTCGCTTCCTTCATGTTCATTAATTTTATCGAATCCACCACCCCCCGCACCATACTTTGCGCCCATCAACACACGGCCCGCCCGGTTAGGACCCGGCATGATCTGCCGACCAGACTGAAGCGGTGGACGCGACAAAGCACTAGAACCTGACAAAGAAGAAACGTAGGCGCGAGTGGGTAAACCAGAAATCGCGCGGCCATCGACTTGGCTCAGCGAGGCAGAGCGACTAACTAGCCTGGGTGATGTCCGCCTTCCTGCGCCACCATCGGGCGAGATACCCTCGGTGCCGTCCAAAGATGTCATCAAGTTTTCCTTGTCCTCTTGAACATAGATATCCCAATCCGCACGTGGGCGGAGCATGATATCATCACGTTCGTCGGCTTGTTGAGAATCCCGATGATCATCGAGAGGTACGCGCTGTGGGCGGCCGAGTTTACGGCCGGTTCCACGGAGACCGTTTGAGGCGGGTGCTCGGAGGGCAGATTGGACAACCGGGGTCTGTGCGGCTGGAACGGATGTAGCCCGCTGGAAGGATCGTGCGGAGTTTACGGACTGGTGACGATGCTGCGGTGGGTCAGGGAGAGAACCAAGTTGTGAAGGATAACTATCAGAGCGGGAGAGTGAGTTGCGACGGGGCTGGTCTGGTAAATTAAGTGATCCGGGTGAGGGTGGTTTAAGATGGGTATGGGAAGGTATAAGGGTTGATGTTCCGGGAGGCGATGATGACGGTTTATGGGCGGGAGGGTCGAGTAGAATATCATGAGGGGTGGGTGGGGTGGATTGATTAGAGCGAGTGGAACCCTTTGAGATGCGGACATAGTTGCCAGCGGAATCGAACTCGTAGTCAAAGGAGAGCTCTATGATGGAGGAATCGTCGGATGGGGAAGTAGACAGTTGGCGGTTGTTCTTGGGTGCGTCGAGGGGGATGGTCGGGGGTGTTTGTGGAGGCGAGACGCGATGCTCACCGCTTGTAGGGGAAACCATCGAAGAGAGTTGAACTTACGAAGACAAGAGAAGGCGATGCGACGGCAAAAGACGCGTCGAGGACGTTGCAAACGACGGCGACGAAAACGAACTATACAAGTAATTTTCTTTGTGTCTGTGCTCGCTCTGCGATTTCAACCGACACGAGGCAGCTACGCGGTCACGTGCTGATTGTAAATTCGGCTAAAGCGGTGCAGAAGAAAGCTACAAATGGAAATGTACTCAGTAAGTAGTACTGGGCGATATACAGATACTCATGGCGTCCCTTGGATATGATGGAGCCACGTCCTCGCGGTGAGCAACGTTCCAGAGCCCAGACAAAGTGTCACGATGGTGATGGTTACGAGGGTGATACGCTCCTGATTGCCTATTATTCTAGACAGTGGCACACGGCTTCGGTAATGTCGTCGCTGTTGATCGATGCATGCCTGTCATGTCATAGAACAGATGAAAGACGCACAAATGATCCGGACATGGGATCAATGATCCCTAGTACGCGCTAGTATTAATATTGCTGGAAACTCTGTCCCATCTTTCCCTGACAGTCTGTCACTGACAAAAAGTTAAAGTTATACCAATCCTCAAGAGGAAACACCTTTTTTTCACATCGCTGTCCCATTAAGTTGTCGCACGATATCTTCTTGTGTCACACGCAACTGACGGTAACTCCGGTCATATTCGTTCCTCGCCTTGATGACATTTAGGCTTTGAGACTCCTGTCAATGGTTTGTTATGATTGAGATCCATTTGTAGTTCGTGGAAACATACTACAGCTCGCCACGGGTGATAGCATTGGGTTTATGGTTTATGTGGGCCGACTCTGAATCGAGACAATATGACATCTCGCAAAGGCCGAGTAGCTCTCACTCGCTATTTCACTGGTAAGAGTGTTGCTTCGAAGGTGAGTAACGCGACTCGAATGCACAAGGCAAACGCAAAGAACTCGGGTGCTGACATGTGTTAACAACAATGTACAGAGATAATATACATGATGTACAGAGAAACACTTCGATAAGCCTCCTATAATGAGAGTCAAGATGTCATTATCAATGTCAAGCAAGAAAGAATCCCCCCGGCAGCTTACAAGGGACGACGGAGAGACATCAAGCGCCGACCACTTCTGCAACGCGACCCAGCTTATTCCTTTCTGCAACTATAGTGGGATCTACGGGAGGTGTTGCATTTCCCTGATCTTTTCCGACCGCTGTGGTATCTGATTTCTGCATTTTTTCGAGCTCCTTGACGACGAACTTTGCGTGAGCACTGAAACTCAGTTCCGAGCTCAGTACACCTCTAGCGAGGGGAGGTTCAAACATGATTATGCATGTATGATTCAACCAAAAAAAGAACACTGTACCTGACGATTCCTTTGTGATCAATGACAAACGTGGTGCGAGGGTCCATCAGCCCCAACATCCCCCGTCCAGTTTGGTATGCCTTGTGTGCAATTTGGTCCGTATCGCTCAAAACAGGATACTACGCCACAAACGAGGGTGAACCCGGCAGAAAACCACCCTTTGGGGAAACTCACAGGAAGCTTGTTCTTCTCAACAAATGCTTTCTGCTTCTCCACCGGATCAGAACTGACTCCGACGACTAGAACATCGAAACGCTTATATGTTTCCTCTTCTGATTAGTATGAACGATGAGCTGACGTTGCGTAGCGATGTTTCGATGTGACTTGCCGGCTAGCGCATCACGGAATTGGCAAGCCTCACGGGTGCAACCGTAGGTGCCTGAGTATTAGAATGAGATCAGCGCAAGATCTAAAGCCACACTCATGGGAGCACCGCTTACCAGACTTTGGATAGAAGAACAATGCTATCGGTTTCTCAACGGGCTTGCTATCCTGTTCAGGGGGGAATTTGAACACATCGCCGTTTGAATCCGGTATGGAGAAGGACGGCGCAGTTTTATCAATGAGTGGGTGTTGAGGAGCCATTCTGAACAAGAGGCTGACAAGTAACAACAAGTGAGCGTAACGACTGAGCCTCTACATAGGAGATCGGACCTCATACATTAGGCAACCGTTACATAATGAACGGTGAGAACCGCCTTAGGGCCCAGGTGAAGCATGCAAAATGATGGTGTTGAGAGACAGAAACGCACGTCAATGAACGAGAACTCTGCCGTTGAGACAAGGGAAGTGAAGGAGTGGGCCAAGAGTCTCGAGCTGCATTTGCAACGTTTGAAGAGGAACGCACCCAAGGTCAGGAAATTGCCTACCTGATATCGGGCAGGAACACCTAGAGTTGGAGATCACGAGAGAATAATTGAGGAAGTGAGCATGGTTGGATGGCACCCTCCTAGTTGTTGACCACGTCACAGTTCCCTGAAATAGGCGAGGCGGACTCGGTTCTCACCAAGAACTATCATCAAACAAGTTCCCATCAAAGTGACCCCAAAACTAGATGTGCAATCCCAGTGCGTCTGCGCATGCAGAAGGCGCCCAACAGCAGCATCCTTCAACAGGGTCACTTTGAGCGTGGTAGTCAAAAGGCGTCGACGTTGGTGGCGGCAGCCTCATTATGGGCATAGATAGGCTGGTTCCCTTGAGAATTCAGTATGGTGGATCCATTGACAAGCCTTGACGTCCTTGTCGCGAGTGAAATGTCAATCATATGATATGATATTGGGCCAACAAGAAGCGCAAGGGTACTCTAACATCTGTACGCATTCTCACATGAGCGCATGGTTCACGGAGGTCTTACCACGGTACAGGGTCAACCCAGCTACAATCGGATCCGAGTCAACGCGCTCTAGGGATGCCGTGCGGAGAGTACCGAGATAGTTCAAGGTTTTGGTGGAGTCATCGCCTCTGAAAAACACTATGAAGGGGACGAAGATGTCGAGAAAAGGGGTACACACCAGCATTGAGCTCTGCGAAACGTTGTCCGACGCGTTCGGAATGCTTCAGAAACTTGTCTGAGCAGTTGAGGACACACTGCTCCTATAGATGGTGTTAATTTGAGACGGGAAGAAAAGGGAACAGGGAAACCTCTTTTGAGGAGAGGGCCTTGCTGGTGAAGTCGTTACAACAGGAGTTGAAACATCTCTCCACAAGGCCGGAATAGAGACGCAGAAAATCTTGCATCTAAACACGCTGATGAGCAGGGATGTTCAATTGGGCGCGGGTATTTTCACATACCTGCTTCTTTTCGATGACTTTTGTCATGTGTGCCTGCTCCGCACTGTTGAACTGTGAGAAATCCATGCTGGACCGAGGAGGAGTTGATGGAAAGAAAATGAGAAACGCCTCCGTGAAGCACGTGCACACTTTGCCGAGCGAAGAGTCATACCCACCCTTCCCAGGAAACCTTTCTATCCACCACAAAGTACGTCCAATATCCTCATCGATCGTATCATTTTCAGTTCACCATTTTACAGTGGATCTTACTACGGCTATTCCCTACAAAGATGCTCTCCAACGCCTCGAAAATCGTCGCGTCAGAGCAACTCGGCCTTTGATCCCCCCACAGATTCTGCAAGAGGATCTGCCTCTGTCAGTCGCGATCTTTACACCACTGTCGCACGCTCACCTGTATCGCATTTGATCCAGAACTTTTCTATCCGCAAACACTGTCCTAGAGGGACGTCGTATGACTGAAAACCTGCTCCGTGGTATCGATGACCGTTTAATGGTCGTGGTCGGGTTCGGCACCTTCTGCGCAGTGTGGTTGCTCGCTCGCTCGCTCATGCGATGTTTATAGTCCGTGTTCTGTTCACAACGTCGATGCCGCGATTGAGTATGCAAAGTTACTCAAGCAGTATGCCGACGGTGCCAAAAACGACCTCCATATTGTCATGCGTGTTTACTTTGAGAAACCACGGACGACACTGGGCTGGAAAGGTCTTATCAATGACCCGTACGCCATCTCCATCTACTCGGTCTTCTTTTTTCTTACAGGTTCTTCGCTGTCAGAGACATGAACTCGAGTTTCCAGATCAACAAGGGGTTGCGCACAGCCCGCAAACTACTCCTTGACATCGCCAAGCTGGGATTACCAGTTGGTTGTGAGTTTTTAGACACCATATCACCACAATATACAGCAGATCTGGTCTCTTGGGGGGCGATCGGTGCCCGAACCACAGAATCGCAAGTTCATCGAGAGCTAACTTCCGCGTTATCCATGCCAACTGGTTTCAAAAACTCCACAGACGGCTCGGTAGGTATTGCGATCGATGCCTGCAGAGCTGCTCGAAGTGGCCACGTGTTCCTGAGTGTTGGAAAAGAGGGCCTGAGTAGTATCATAGAAACCGAAGCGAGTCTTTTTCCCTTGTCTTGTCTTCTATACTCATATCGAGCAGGGAAACCCCGATGTTCACGTTATTCTTCGAGGTGGATCAAAGGGACCGAACTATTCTGCAGAAAACGTGCGGGATTGTTACGAAAAGCTCAAGAATGCAGGGCTACCTGGCAAGATCATGGTAAAACTTATGAGTCCTCTGAAACATGCTCCGATATTTATACTCCCCCTAGGTCGACTGCAGCCACGGGAATAGTCAAAAGCAGCACCGAAAGCAAGTGGAAGTCACCGAGGACATTGTCAGTAGATATCCGTTTCTTTCGCTTCCTCCAACTTAATGCTTACACTTGCTTAGGCACAGCAATTATCTTCTGGTTACACATCCACGTACATTATGGGCGTCATGCTCGAGTCTAACCTTGTCGAAGGGCGACAAGAAATTCCTCCCACTGGACCAGCTGGACTGAAGTATGGACAGTCTGTAACCGATGCGTGCTTGTCCTGGGAGATGACTGTACCGGCCCTTGATCGCCTGCGCGAAGGTGTACGAGCCCGCAGAGAGCTCATCGCGCGGAATGCGAGTGGAGAAGTGACGAACGGTGTCAAATGATACCATCAAAGCTTAGCCTTGTTGATGGTACTAACAAAACTGATGGGGTGAATGGCACACAGACGCAAGTGAGCAGCATGTATAGTAGCATAAAATATCCGTGTAGAATTGTCCTTATCATCGATATCAAGTCGGACTCCATCAAACCCAATGCACGCACACACGCTCCAGTGCGTCCGAGAAGACAACACTGACTCGGATACAATGCCACTGTTAGACACGATACGCGATGTATCTGTACTAGACATGAGGATGTCTTGTCAGAGTTATTGTGCACGTCGCTAGGCTCTTCCGGTAAGGGACACGTGCATCATGCATCATGTACAACAGGGCCATCGTGTCCCTCGAGCCTCGGAGCCTGAGAAGGGTATGACAATGTACTATGTGAATCGCAAGCTCACGTTGTTTCAAGGCGCAGGGCAAGGATGGCGGTAGGGCAGAGGAGAGTCGGTTTTCGATTTGCGATGAGATGTCAGAGTTTTGGACGACGGGTCGTACATCCCCGAGCGAGTCCAGACATGGATTACAGGCAATGAACGTGATACCTTGAGAATGGAGATGGGGCAGTCCGTGTTCGGGCGTAGGGAAGTCTTTGGATAGTACTGTAGGTGGTGGGTGGCCTGTTTTTGTACGCGTTGAGGATTGGGGTGGCACGGTTAAAATTGAGATCATAATGTGCACGGTGAGCCATATAACGTCATCATCAATACCACAACCGTGCACCATTTCATTCGTTCATTCATTCAACGTGTTTACGTAGCAAGAGAAGACTCATCTCGCTCAAGAGGTAACTGGCAAGTTCGGCTAAATTTCGACGTCGTCTGTCAATCATGCTCGGTGTCAATACCTACAGCCCTGTGTCATGTCCAAAGGTGGCATTATTGGTGAGTCGCGAAGAGTCGTCATCTTTGGTTGTTACAGCGCTCGAATTCCAAGTTTCAGGTCACCTTTCTGGTGCTGTGGATACTGGCAGAGACCGTGCCGAAGGACCCAGTGCGGCAGCCTCGGACTCATCCAGACAACTTCGGTTTTGCTGCAAGCGACCTTGCCAAGGCCGTGCTTTCGCTGTCTATATGGTTTATCGGCCAGCAATTACGAGGTGTCGATTCTTTATGGCCGACTATCGCCCGGGCCGTCGCACTTTGTAGTTCCACTGAGGTACATCTGGGACTCCCCATTTCTAATGTCCCCCTTCACGCGTACGGAAATGGTCCCTCATCTCTGAGAGCTGTTCTGACGAGAACCATGTTTTCCAGACATCCTCGGTCAAATACAGCCAATCTAACTCTTGGAAGCCTACGATCGACCTTGTCGATCTTGGCCGTTGGGCTTATTTACGCTCTACGCGCTTACACCGTACGTGTACACAGTTTCTTCGTCTTGTACGCATTTACCCCGAGTGTAGAATATCAAGGCGCGAGAGTTTGTCGATCCTTTTACTCTGTATCTTGCTTTCCCTGTGACCATCCTGGTCATCCTATCCATTCTGCGAGTTGTTTCTTGGAGAACCTTTTCTTCGGCTTTCTGGCATGCCTGTGCCCTACAAGTTCGTAATATGTTCTTTTTGGTACGGCATACTCACGATGCTATCAGTTTGCAGGATTCTTTATTACCAGAGTAAGTTGAACCTCTTCCCCGCGCGCAACGTCAGCTAAAGCAAGGTCCCCAAGGATGCCCTTGTTAGCTCAGTCCACTCGGATCTGAGCCTCTTGGTAGCCTTCGCGCTTTGCAATGCATTATGGATCTCGCTCGTTGACCTAGTCCGTAGTTCGACGTCATCCTCTGGCTGTCTAGCTAATGGCTGTTGTGACTAGATTTATGGACTCCACCGCTCGTCATCCGTTTCTTTGATCAACACTGTAATATTCGCCCAATCGTCCCTTTTACATTATTTATTATATCTATCGCAACCATCACCCACCCTCTCGGGTTCATATCACGATCGTTTGGCGTTTTCACTTCAAGTATTACCCGCGATTGAGGCGGCGAAAGACATCGTGATGATGTTCATCATACAACGTGAGCCACTGAAGTAGGGGTCGTTCACTGATGCATCAGTAACCATTCACAGAGTACAGCGCGCTCAACCAGGGCATTCTCATCTCCCTAGCGTCGACCTTTTTAATGACGGTCGACACATGGAGGCTCATCCAAGCACCGTATTCTGCGTACCTTGGTTGTCTGATTGCCATCCTTGGATTTGGTATATTCGTACACGAGCTTTGCGACCAACACATTGCCGAACAACAACACGATCTCTTGGTTTCAGTGCGTGTTCGTACTGAAATACTTCCACACTATTGGTTGATTATGGACTACAGACGCGTCGCTATGTTGCGGCCGCAATGGTGTCTTTGGCGGCATTGGCATACATTGTCGCCGTCGTATTCCAAGACCCCGGGACGCGGTGGAGACCACTTTTTGGTCTGTCCAGCCGTCGCGCCGCTTGCGGTGTACAAGAATCGCCGCCTCTTATCCATGGGCAAACCGTCGCCAACTATTCTCATTTTGACAACGTGTTGCTCGTCGTGTTTTTCAGTCATCCTAGGTATAATGCCAACCTGGACTTTCATAGGGAAGTGTATGGCGATTATTTTCCAAACGTGCGTACATGAGAACGTTCGGGCCTCCTACTGAATCTTCCGACGGACGGTTTAGATCATCTATATTGGTCCTGCAAGTCGAGAAGACAAGGGGTTCGCTCATTCCTATGATGTCCTCGTTGACTCGTTTCAATCGGAAGAGGATCTGAGCGACCTCCTCTTTTACAAGATGGCAGGGCGGGTGAGCATACACACCGTAATCCGTGCATCCCCTGTCTCAACATCGACACAGATGGCCCACCATATGCTCTACACAGCGTTGCGAGATTACGATTGCTATGATGGATATCTCTGGGTGCCTTTCGATACACTCATCAATATCCCCCGACTGCAGCAATTCGATCAAAGCTTGTTTTGGTACCATTCTCCTTGGGGACAACCCGTTCCAAACATCGCACTCGGCAACGTTACAGAACCCGAGCTAGATATTAGCCGACATGCCCCTCCTGCCATGATATCTCCAGATACGTCCATCAATCTCACGGAGACATGGCGTGGCTGGGGTCCCGATTGGTGGTAAGTGACCATACACATGACAACTGGTCCATGGCTGAACTCTCGGGTTGCAGGTGGGGGTGAGTTGCGCCTCGTTCACCTCCGGTGGTGAATGTCAATGACCATCTATTATGCTCACAGCGACCCCCACGTGGGCGTCTCTGTATGCATGAACGCTTTTCGCGAGGTTCCCGAGGACATGCGTGCTCACCTCGCTGAACGCACCCACGGGCAGACAAGGCTCATGGGCGGTTCTGCGGATACGCTGTATATACCAGGCCGCCATCGCAAGGCGTTCATGGATATATTGGCGCTGTTCCTCGAGACAAACTGTTTTCTGGAGATCGCGACGCCGACGACCGTCCACCTCGTCGTCCCACCTGGGGAATCCATCCAGTTTGTGGACCACGTGCGTCATTTTTCTTGCTCTTTCATCGTTTTGGTACCGAGGTTTGGACGTTGTAGTGGTGGATTTACCAACCTCCGTTGAATGCGTCGTTTGTGAGGCAGAAATGGGCGGAAGGATACGAGGTGGACACCTTTCATACCTTTCACTGGGGCGAACGTGGCGAGGACGGAATCTGGCGGGGGGATCATCGACATGTTGCAGACGTGCGGCATCTGCTATGGGAATCAGCAAACCGACAGGGCCTGGGCGACGTATTTCCGGTGAACCTGGGCGCGGACGTCAGACTTGCGGGTAGCGACATTGGATCATAGACACACAAGTACTTGACATTGGACGTGAATATGGAATAGCAAACGTGAAGCAAGATTCAAGAGAGCAAGGATCCGCCACGTTCATATGTGTATACAAACAATATAATACCAACGGACGATACCAAAAGTCACAATGCCAAGAAGGAACCTCCCCTACGAAAAATGTAAACGGTCGTGCAGATGCCACAAAAGCTGGATTCCATGATTGGCTGAAAAGTGGTGGCACCCAGACACGACAACGTTTGACAGCGTCTCGTTGGGCGTCGCTGCGTCTGTATAAAGAACGCGAGTGCTGAGGGCGTCTACCAAGGCGTCACCTGAAAACTGCTGACATGCAAAGAGCTTGAGTGTGGTGAGTTGCGGAAGACGGACGCGGCAACGACGATCGGAGGCGTCACTGGGTATAGTCTCAATGGGTTCGGGTTTGAAGAGTCGTAAGACCTTGTCAGACATGTCGGAACCAACGATAGAAAAGTGCTTCAAGTGAGGGAGTCTGTCAAACACCCATCTAAAGTCCTTTGTGCGCATGTCTGAGAGATCCATGTCAAGAATCTCGAGGGGAGGATGGGAACGCAGGATGAGATTGCGAAGACCCATTCCGGTGTGGTGGTCACTCGAAGGCGACTGAGAAAAGTCGGGGGCCTCGTCGTCGCTGTCGCCAGACTCTTCCAGGTGGTAAGCATCGAGAGAGACATCTATGTTCAAGTGACGGAGATGAAGCTCCCTAAGCGCTGGAAGGTGGAGGTGCGAGAGGAGGCTGCGCTGGATACAAATGAGGTCCAATAAAAGGGTGTGAAGTCGTGGGAGGGTGACTATGGGTGGCAAAGTAGTCAAGACGCCCTCTTCGTAGGAGACGCCATGGAGGTAAAAGTGTTCGAGATTGGGACACCGGGCAAGGAAACGGAGAAGCTCGGGAGAACGGGCCGCGTTAGAGAAGGAAACTTCTGTGACGTCGAGAGAGGTGAAGTAGAGTGGGTTGATAAGGTCCGGGGAGGGGAGGGTGGAAGCAGTTATCCGCATGGAGACATGTTGGAAGGAGGGCGTGCCACAGGAAAAGAAGATGTTGTGATCGTCATCGGCGCCTGCATCAAAGGGGACGTTGAGACGGAGGTCGAGGTGGTGAAGGACGCGATGGGAAGCGGAGAGTGTGAGATCGGCGAGGCTGGTGTGGGCTGTGCGACGATTGAAGGAGACCGTGCAGTGGAGCCAGCGGGAGAGGTGGGGAAGGAAACAGGAGACGATGGGGAGGAGGCGGTCAAAGTCGGAGAGGCGCACGTGCACAGAGAAGGGGAGCGGGTGAGAGCGGGCGATCCAGAGCTGAGCGTGCGCGTTGATGGCGGGGAGCGGGTGAGGATCGCCGACCGTGATGAGCTGCCACGTCCGGGGCGAGCCGAGACAGAGATGCCGCCAATGCCGACAGACGGCAGCGATGACGAGCGGCGTGTACGGCGCAGCGATCAAAGAAGCGGCTGTGACGAATATCTCGACCAGCAACTCTGCAGGCAGACAGTCTATCGCCATCCTCGTTCCGGTACAACCGGCCACGATAAAGCCTCTTATGTAAGAACTGTACAGTCGGTGGCTGAATTCAATCCCAGAATCAAACTTTATATCCTCGACGTTCATCCCCATCATGCCTGGCGTACGAGACATCAGGTGCTCGCCATTTGCCTTCACCCGCCCTCCCGCTCACCTTCCTCCTAGCGCAGAAGCTTTCATTACCGCATACGCATCTCACCTCAAGCGCGCCGGCAAGCTTGAGGTCCCGACATGGGTCGACCTTGTCAAAACCGCCTCTCACAAAGAGCTTGCACCATATGACCCGGACTGGTACTACGTTCGTGCAGGTACCCGTTTCCATCCCTTCCAAATACCCTTGTTCAGTATCCCCTCCGTAGCTGCAATCGCACGGCACATCTATCTTCGCAAAGACGTCGGCATCGGAAAACTCGCAAAACTCCACGGTGGCCGCAATAGACGCGGTAACCGGCCTTCACACCACGCCGATGCATCCGCATCCGTACAACGCAAAATTTGCCAATCCCTGGAGAAGATCGGTGTTCTCGAGCAGACCGAAAATGGTGGCCGGAGAATCAGCCAGGACGGTCAACGCGACTTGGACCGAATCGCAACCGCTGTTGTCGAGGCAGAGAGGGACGAAGACGACGAAGACGAAGACGAAGAGGAGGAGGCTGAGGAGGACGACGAATAAATGTATTATCCCCGCATATCCCCCTTTCTCCGCATGCTTCCATGGTCATATGACCGTTGACTATACGACGATATGGCATGATGCATGCACATCTCCAAAAATACAGCACTTTATTACTTCGCTGATCCCTCCCTGTGCATGGCAGTGGTGCGCTTGACGAATTCAGGGGTTGCGCCGTCTCTAGACGTCATCTTTTCGTCAGTGAATTGGCAATCTAACCAGACATAAAGAGCCTGAGAGAGCGGACGCAAACTCCTCTTCAACCCCACCATGGAAGCCACTTTAACTGACCTTCAATCAGAGGTTGTCAGACTTCGCGATGAACTGCACTCTCTCGCAGTGGTCGATAGCGAAGGCGACGAACAGATCACTGTCGCCAATTACCTCATGACTAGGTTGGAACAACTCGGAGTCAGGGTACGTTCCCCTATTCATTAGTACTGTGAAATGTTGACGAACACACCACCCCTTAGTCTATCTTTGGAGTTCCTGGGGACTTCAACATGCGTATGTATAATCTGTTTCGCCCCGTCCGCGCTGACATTGATGCGTAACTCAGCATTCCTGGTGCGCTCGCAGAGTGTATGCTGAATATGGCCATCTCATTGACCAGTTCGTCAGGATTACATAGAAGATCATCCCAAGATCAAGTGGATTGGGAACTGGTATACATTTTCACTATAATTAGATATACTGTCTGATATGTTGTAGCAATGAGCTCAATGCGGCATATGCTGCTGATGGGTATGCAAGGGTCAACTCAAAGAGCATAGGTGTGGTCGTCACAACGTACTTGGGATCCTGACTTGCCTGGAATCTTCCTAACACCTCTGCTAGCTTCGGTGTCGGAGAGTTGAGCGCCATTAATGGCATTGCCGGTGGTGAGACGACACCGCGCCTTTTTACCATCTCCATGAAGCTCATGCACCGTGATCTAGCTTTCTCCGAGATGGTTCCCGTGCTTCACATCGTAGGAATTCCCAGCACCATTCAACTCAAGACGAGGCCTTTGCTCCATCACACGCTTGGTGACGCAAGGTATTAATGAACGCAACTAGACAAGAAAGGGAACTCATCTCAGTGGACAGGTTCGAGGTATATGCCAAGGCCGCGGAACAGGTAACCTTGTCTCAAGCAACACTGATGAACAAGTTGTATGCTGCCGCAGAAATTGATCGCATTCTCATTGATTGCATCACCCAAGTATGTTATTTATACTTTATCAGTCGGAGTCGAGGATTTATTTGTCTCCAGGCCCGACCAGTCTACCTTGGTATTCCCACCGATATGTCATCTCAGAAAATCTCGGCCAAGCGATTGAAGGTTCCCCTATCCCGCGTACTTCCCCTGAATGACCCTGCAGTGGAAAGTTTCGTGTTGGATGAAATCTCCAAAGCGATCGACGAAGCTGACAGCAACGTCGTCATCCTTGTCGACGCTTGCATCTCTCGTCACCATGTACAGGACGAAGCGAAAGACCTGATCACTGCGACCCGTTTTCCCGTTTACTCGGCGCCGATGGGTAAGACCACGGTCAGTGAGCAGTACGACCGGTATGGCGGTGTACGTTTTTGTTACCTTTATTCATCCGATTTCTTGTTCACGTTGGGTCATCGAAGATTTACATGGGTTCCGTCAGTGATCCTGTGATCAAAGAAAGGGTAGAAGAAGCCAAACTGATAATATCCATCGGCGGTCTGAAATCGGATTTCAACACTGGCATGTTCTCGTATCGAATTCCGACTACTCACACCATCGAGGTATGAATACTTTGAGGGCTTGACTTGGCAAGATTCTGAGCCAGTTTCAGTTGCATTCTCACCATACGCTCGTGGGCCACGCGCACTTCCCGGGTATCGGGATGAAAGCTTTACTTCCCAAGCTCACTGCTCGTCTGAAGAAATATCAGCGTCAGGCTAGCGAACTTATTGTTACTAAGCCCAAGCTGGAAGTCCCAGTGGAACCTGGCAATGTCATCACGCAGTCTTTCTTCTGGCCACGAGTTGGCAAATTCTTCAAACCGAAGGATGTGATTGTCGCGGAGACGGGTGAGCAATCATCGCCGTACCTTTTGTGAAACGGTCTTAGTGTAGCGACAGGGACCTCGAATTTCGGTATCTTAGATGTTCCCCTACCCGATCAATCCTTGTTCTTGACTCAGGTACTCTATGGTAGTATCGGCTACGCTGTCGGTAAGGCCTTTCTTGCCAGCGTATGCATTCCGAGGTAACCTTCAATTATAGGAAGCACTCTAGGAGCAGCCCTCGCCGCTCGTGAAAAAGGACTTGGTCGTGTCATCCTCTTCATCGGTGACGGCAGCATGTGGGCGCAACAATCGTCTTGTCAGCTGTGTTTTAATCAATCCACAGGCAACTTGGTGTCCAAGAACTTTCCACTATGATTCGCAATGGGCTCTGTCCAATCATTTTCTTGATCAACAATAGCGGCTATGTCATTGAGAGGAACTTGCACGGCAGGAATAGAAAGTATAATGACATCGCTAACTGGTCTGTGATCTTCTAGTTCATGTTTCGTGATAATTGACGCGACTCGGTCAGGAAATGGGCCTCGCTTCTCACAACTCTCGGGGACGTCGATGGCACGTTATCGAGGTCCTATACTGTTCGCGACAAGTCAACATTCGAAAAACTGTTGGATGATCCTCAGTTCCTCAGCGCAGATAAACCACAACTCGTGGAAGTCGTCATGGGTAGGTATGATACGCCACGCGCGCTCAAGATGGCCGCCGAGTTGTCCGACAAATTTGCAGAGAAATCAGCAAAGCAACTGTAAATCCGTCCTGCTTGTTCAGAACGTTCATGTCTCGCTCTCGTGAAGTACCGTGTACGAGTAGTGATTGTATTGTTTGTATTGTTTGTTACAACATCGAAACCAGGCTGAGGTTATGCGACAGTGACCACGTGACTGACGCGTTGGAAGCTGAACTTCGAATTTCGCAAGTTTGGTTGACCTCGTGTCGCAACTGTATTATCCACGAGGACTGATCGCCCCTCCGTTGAGCACGTCGACCTCCGCTGCCAACATTGAGCCTTTTCGCAGAATCTTGGGCTCAGGATCTGCGAGATCATGCCGAAAGTTGAAGATATACCCCGCCGTCTGGGTAATTACTGGTTGCATGCGAAATTGGGATCTGGGTACTCTGGTGAGCGAGCACAGTAGCCCTTTCCCAGCACCATTGCTCACCCGGAGAAATGTAGGTTCGATCTTTAGCGCCTACCACGTCTTCAGTGGAGAATGGGTTGCACTCAAAGTACAGGACGTCAATCACGAGTGCCCCACGAACCGATATGAAGAATATTTCTACCCATTGCTACAAGGCGCAGAAGGCATGCCGAGTCTGTTCGCCTCTGGCGTGCAAGGGAAATGGCATTTTCTTGTCATCAGTCTCCTTGGCTCGAGTTTAGACAGTATATACCGAAACAATGGCAAGAAGACGATGGATTTGCGGAGCGTTTGCTCGATTGCTTATCAAGTGGTACTGTGACACCACCAAACATCTACCTTGTTTGATCGTCCATCCTTGCAGATATCACGACTCCGGACAATGCATCAACGGGAAGTCCTCCATCGCGACATTCAACTTGGAAACTGTGCGCTCGGTCGATCCCCCAACGATACTCTGATCTACATGATCGACTTTGGATTCTCCAAGCGCTACATCGATCCGAACACGCGCCGTCACATCCCTGAGTCGAAGCACAAGAGAGATTTTCTTGGGAATTATTGGTTCACATCAGTCGGCGTTCACTGTAAAGGCAAGGGTCAGTATCCCAGGCTATTTTACTGGTCGATACGTCCCCATGAATTATGCTGCAGTTCCGTCTCGTCGGGACGACCTTGAAGCCGCCGCACTGATGTTTATCCATCTTCTCACCCCCGACGGACTTCCGTGGACGCGCAATGGCGTACCTAAAACGGATGAGCAGCACATGCGTATAAAGCGTGCCAAAGAGACCGCTCGTCCAGAGGATCTTTGTCGTGGCATGCCCTCAGAGTTTGAAGAATTCCTTCGGTATTGTCGACGATTGAAATTCGCTGAGCAGCCTGATTATGAGCACTGGATGAACGAGTTCCAATCACTCGCGCATGAGAATGGGTTTACGGATATTGACAAGTTCATCTGGCCACCGCCTCCCCAACAGGTACGGCTCATTATTGGTGTGACTTTATATTCCGTATGAAGGGATAACGATTTTAGGCGAAACCGGCCTTGCACAAATCACCCAAACGCCCTGCTTGCACCGGGGCGGAAATGGAAAACGTGCTGCAGGATCTCGCCAAGCTGCAACTTAATCCCCGCCTAACCCCCGCTACCCAGACGAACGCACCCGCAAAGGATACCCAAGCAGCGAAGACCAATGATGCGGCAGAGGACGACGACGTCATTGACCTCACTGGTGATTCTATTGAAGGACGCCGAACTCCAGAAAAGCCAAAAAACTTGCCGCCACGCACCCCTGTGCGCATCAAAAAATCAGAACGACTCTGGAAGTTACGACTCGCGTTGGCGAACTCGAAGGATAACGCTGCGATATCGAAGATTGTAGCAGACTTTGTCACGGTCCTCAAGGAGACCGGAACGTCGAAAACCCTGACTATAGATGGTTTTTGCTTCTTGGACGCCTTGTACAAGCAACTTGGTGATCCGGCAGCGGCATCATTGCAGCCGATGCGAACGTCACGAACTCGGAGTAGCAATCTAGAAACGGTTGTGGAACAACCTGCCTATGTGAAGTTGGACCTAGTTGCGAGATTGAAGCGAGATGTGGAGAAGGCCGTGGACAATAAAGCGCTCGCTCGGATGGTAGCGGACTTTGGCGCGGTGACGAATAGGAGCAGTAGTCGCACGATCACCAAGGATGGGTTTACTTTCCTGGAGGGTTTGGCAGCGCGGTTGCAAACCCTCGGTTGATTATCTATTGACAGCATCCGATCTTGTCGCTGTGATATGATTTCCTATCAATATTAATTGGGATTTCGGGTTAGTTGGTTTCGATAGAATGATCATTGCCCCAAACTTTCTCACCTCTACTGCGTTGTTTCCCGATTTGCGTGGCGTGCATAAATATATACGTAGCCATGATTGTCTTGTTCCTATGTATTGCCTAGTGCAAGCCTACTATTAGGTTCGGAACGTTCATCTTGTTCTGTTAAGTAATTCCCATATAAGTACATACCACGTGCCAATTCGGCTTCATCCGGTGTATAGGTTGCCCCAATAAAATGGTCCTCGAGCGTGTTTTTCTTCTTTTCCAGGCTCTCTATCACATCGACCACGATCATTATGAGCGTTGTATCCAAGGATGGCATGACGACTGTCAAGCAAAATGAAGTACCCATTCCAGACCTTACGATCAAAGACTTGTTGAGTGCCATTCCGTATGTTCACCGTTGCTCGCTGGCCTTTCAACGCAAATAATTAACTTCCCCACAATGTACAGTGCACACTGCTTCAAACGTTCCACTCTTCGTTCGTCGCTTTATATGTATGGCGTCTATTTCTCGCCCCACTACCTCGTTGACGTGTCGTTCTTGTCACAGCGCTTGGGACTGTGTCGTTATTGGTGGCATCTACAAGACTGCTACGTTCCTCGATACCTTCATCACTCCGGAGGTCATCAACTTGCCCCATCCTATTCTTTACCCAGTCGCCCGGTTCTCGCTATGGTCCTTGTATGGTTTTTGGACCGGTCTTTTTGCGACCGGTCTGTGGGTCGTAGCACACGAGTGTGGTCATCAGGCGTTCTCGGAATACAAGTTCATCAACAACAGCGTGGGTTGGGTGCTTCATTCTGCGTACGATTTTTTCTCTTTGTGCTTGTGCATTTTGATATCGTCACGTGATTGACGCGACCCTTTTTAATTTAAAATTTTAGACTGGGTGTGCCATACCATTCTTGGCGAATCACTCACGCCAAACACCATGCATCCACTGCCCATATGACTCAGGACCAAGTCTTTGTCCCCAAGACCCGCACGCAATTGGGTTTACCTCCTTTTGATCCTACGAACGAGAACATTCTTGGCTCGAGCGTAAGCCAGAAGGTTAAGACGGAGCTTTGGGAAGCTCTTGGGGATTCTCCGATTGGTGCCACTCTTGGTGCGGCTGGTTATCTTGTGCGTGTTTAATGCGGTCCTTTCACTGCATTTGCTCATGTTTCGGATAGCTTGCTGGATGGCCGGCATACCTGATCCGCAATGCTTCTGGTCAGAAACGATACCCTGCTGGCAGCAACCGTGAGTGGACATCGTTTTCTTCCATTATCAGCACTTTACGTTGAGTCCAATCAGACTTCAATCCAACTGCTGTCATGTTTGCGCCTCACCAACATGGTTCGGTGCTCGTGTCTGACATTGGTGTTTTGCTATGGTTGAGTGGAGTCGTTGGATCTATTTACACATTTGGTTTCTGGAATGTCTTCCGTCTCTACCTCGTCCCTTACTTATGGTATGTCTATATATTTATAATCGTTCTTTGCTAACTGATGATTCCAGGGTCAACCACTGGCTGGTACTAATCACGTTCCTGCAGCACACCGATCCTATCCTCCCTCACTACCGTGCACCAGAGTTCACGTTCCCTCGGGGCGCTTTGGCCACACTCGATCGTAACCTTTTGGGTGACTGTGGCAAGCTCATGGGTTGGATTGGTGCCCACGCAACCCATGGTATCTCCGAGACTCATGTCTTACACCACGTTTCTAGCAAGATTCCCCATTATAACGCGTAAGTTGTCATTGTTCCTTTTATTTATGATGCTGACTCGGTTTTTCGCGTAGATGGGAAGCTACTGATGCCCTTCGTCGGCGTCTAAAGCAAGCAGGCATTGTTCTCGAGGGAGCCCCTGGTGGATGGAGCGAAGTATACCGAGTTTTTAAAGAGTGCAAGGTGCGATCCCGTGTGCTCCCCCGCTTGTGAAATGTTAATACGCGTTGCAGTTCGTTGAGGATGAAGGGAACATTGTTTTCTACAAGAATGCCCTTGGATTGGCTGTCTGTAGACCCAAGATCACGGATGATACCGCTAGCGACTCTGGTGTGGAAGTCGACAGATTGTAGAAGATGAGCTGTGCTCTGGATTTATACAAAATCTTGACACCCTAGATGAGTCACGACGTTTTTCCCTGTCTTTGGGGATCTTTTGTGTGGTTTCACATTATTCCATAATTAATGAATCGACCTATCATTCAGTTAGGATTATATTGGCTGCACGTACTTGGTCTCCTAATAGAAACGTTTGTTTGGAAGTTGGAACCATCACTTACCTGCGCTCCGAATGGATATTCTGTAGTACTTAACACTGATACCAACTCTGTAGTGAGTTTGCACATCGTTCAGGTTTTCAAGCACTGCATTTCCTTCTCGTTTCGGAACACTCACCGCAACTATAAAGGCGAATTTCCCCTCGAGCTTGGGACGCTCGACGCAAGCCAAGAGATCACAGGAACCCTTCGCATGTAGGCCAGTTACGCCGGTTTCGGGGGGACGAGGCCATCCCGTACGTCGTGTGTAGACATCAGAGTGGTGAGATGGCACGACAAATACCGAGTGACGTTGGAGTTGCCGTCGCTGCAGCGCCCTCAGGCAAGGGACTGGTTTGTGTACAATAGTGACGGTGGCTGAAAAGCAGGTGGTGTTTGGCCAAGGACTTCTTCAAACCTCGGAAGTGGGACGCCGACTCACAAGCTGGGGAACGAATGCCATATGGTATGTCCATAGTACTCCATACTGCATCGTGATCCACGGAGTGACCTCGCGTGTTTCAAAATTTCAACGCTGATGATTGTACCTTGGTCTTTACAAACCGCTCTGGCCCAGACTCGCGGTGAGGGTCTTATTTTCAGGTAAATTATCGTTGTCAAGGTTATTGGAGTGGTCGGACCATTAGTCCTGTCGCCATCATTCACCCATACGATCATCATTGATCTTTCGGAATGGATAAACATGTCTTTTATCCGTTTCGAAAAATCACCGATCTTCCCTTGTAAGTCTCAAGGCAGTGCTCGTCTCGAGCGCCATTCAAAAGGGGACTTGCACTACCCACCGTTTCTCGCAGTTGATCTGCGTCTTCCCCCCCTCCTTTGTTCTTTTTGATTGTTCGTTGTCCCTAACTATCATGCTCTATTACGACTTTGCTAAAGCACAAGGCATCGATTCCGTCGCTGGCGCCGTGATCTTTACCCTACTGTACATCACACTCCTTTTGGTGTTCATCAAACGGGCTATCTGTCAACCTGCATGTGTTTACAATGCGATGGCGCTCTTTTCTGGGTGTAAGCATCCTTTTTTTTCATTTTTCGAATGTTCATCACTTATGTGTTGTCATTCAGTTCGAGTTATTGCATTTGTTTTAAGGGCACATCTGGCTGCCTTGGATGGCTACGACAAGAACATGCTCATAGCTTTCAACATCATCTACAGTGTCGGGTTCTTCTTTCTGTTATGTTCCACATACACTCTCGTGCTTGACCGGTATGCATTTCTGCTCAGGAACTCGAAGCATCGTACTGAGTCTGTTCCAGTGGTCGGTTGTCCGACTTGCCCCTCCCAAATGGTCCAATTTCGCGCTTTGCACGTAGTACACGGCTCTTCCGCATTACGTTGTTCTTGGCGGCTGTGGTTGATATCGCTGGTGCCATTCAGGTCTCAGTCGCAGCAGAGAGTGTTACCCACATCGGATATATACTACACAAGACCTCCATCTGCATATTCCTCGGGTTGTGCATCCTCGTCTCGATCCAGATAGCCCTCCTCGCACGTGCTGCGTCAACTCGTCAGTACCACTTCATTTTTGTTGCATTCCTGATCCACTCATTACCTGCGTCCAGATGGCACATACAAAATGTCAAAGGGAGGCTTCGGTGCATCTCACGGCATATCCATCCTTGGTGTCATCGCCATCCTATTAATTGCTCGTGAAGCGTTCTTCACTGCGACTTCCGAGGACCCCACGAAGCGGAATGATGAGAATTGGTGGTACCCATTTGCTGTTCTTACTGAGTTTGTAGCGGCGGTCATGTTCATTTCACCTGGGCTTGTACCTTCGAACGACGAGCTCCCCTCGTAAACAAACCGGTGGAGATGATCAGATGCGACACACGGACGATGCAGTGTATTTTTCGTTCACATTTGGCGATATTATGGTACGAGCGTATTACATTCATGATGAACAGTTGTGTAAACGAACAAGTAAAAGTGACGTTCGCATTTGTACAGACTTTACAGGAGGACCTCGCAACGGCAGCCTGTCAGTCAGGATTCAGGATCAAGTTTCTGTGCAAGTTTTGATCATGGTTCATCGATGGCCAAGCTGACGCTTTTATTGTTGGCGAGCTGAGCTCATCACGTTCACACTAGCACGGTTGTCATTGCAACTACTTTCTGGGTCTTCCTCATTTGTGAACATCAGACGTCAAGGCTGAGGTCTGATGTAATACGGTTTGTAAAAATGAAATATCTATTCATTCCTACTTATCTTGACTCGTTCTGTTTCACTCACTGGCACCGCGACGTCGGTAGCGTCGGATCTGGAAAGAGATCCCTCCCGTGGGAGAGGTGTTATAGTTTTGGCAACTCGGAGGATGTAACGGACAACTTGAACCCGGGATCTAAACCTCTACCATTCAAGGTACCATCTTATCTGGTCGTCCTCTCGGCGTGAGTTTGTTTCATATGACCAGATTATATGTTTTGATGTGGACCTGGAGGTTTCCCCCCTCAACGGTGGACAAAAACGAAAGAGCCCGTCTCGTACTTTCCCATGAATTTATCCCGATTCTGGTGTCCTACCTCCTCGATGACGTTCTTTTTGGAAAACGTCACTTGGCCTGGCCGCTCGGGACCGACTCCACAGTACCTCAACCATGTTGCTCACATCGTTATCATCTTCGATGGTACCATTATCGAACGAGGCTCTTTGATGATCTTGACAACGAATGGCCATAGAAAGACCAATACGACATACCCATTCAGAAGAACCAGTTGTGAGTGTCAGGACTGATGGTACGATGAAGGACCGGCTGAAAAGCGCGGGAGTGCTTCCGCTTCAGCTGGCCATAATTAAGGGACATGGTGCCGTTCGTCAAATTATGGAGGAAGAGCGCGGTACCTTACGGTGACTGGCGCTATTACATAAAATGACTGACTGTCTTCTGGGTAATTATCTGCTTTGCAGATCCATTCATCTTCTCGCAGCACAAGTCCGCACCTGTCTCGATTTCGACGGCAAGCACAAAGGTGATGTCCTCGATCTTGTCAATCTAGAGAACTTTTGCTTGCTTCTCAGGTGTCCAAGCCCGATGCCTGTGGTTGAAATTGTGACAAATTTTGACGGAGCTTTGTCGGCTCGCTGATAACCGGACTAGGCAAATGCAATGCTCGATTGGTTATCACTCGGTATGCAACTACAAGCTGAGTCCACCTATTTTGTAAAAACAAAAGAATGCCAGCTTTTAGTATCGACTTTGACCAAATGGAGAAAAACCTACGCTGTGAGTGGCCTAAGACTTTCCCAACGACATTAAATAATTCCGTGCACCAATTTTTTGGACACGCCGTGACGTTATGTACTAAATACATGTGTACCCCTTCCCTTGATGCGCGCTCGTTCTATTCCTTTTGTCGTTCCACTTTCAAGGCTCTCGCTTGGTATCAGACTTCAGTTTCGGGTTCACACCTTCCACCTCTTTTCTTCTGTTCATGTTCAGCCTCGCTTTAAGTATACCTCACGTGAAAACAATATGGAAAGAGGGCGGACACTTGCGCCTATGAAGGTTTCGGCCGACAGTCTGTCGGCTCTTCCGAGTTAGTAGCAACCCTAGAGCTCATCTCTTATGAACTGATATAGGCTCCATGACAAAGTAGTGGTCTTATCACGATGCCTGACTAAAGGAGTAATGCCGCCTGCTTCATTTGTTGCCGGGCGGTGACTCAAGTAGGTGTATAATTAGGAAAATAAAGAAGAGTCGAAAAGCCTCGCGAATTGTGATACACTGCGCGCCCAAACGCGAGAGGTGCCTTTCCGGCCCAAGACCAATCCAGGTCGTCGAGAAGATTGTCTTGAAGGAAAAGCGTTTATAAATACGATTGTCATCGGAACCGCGGTCCGTTACGGCCGTGCTCCTGGACCTGATTACTCAATCTCTGGCAAATCCTTGAACCGTTTCATTCATTAGTGTGTTCACTCCGAGTCCCGGTACCATGGGCTGTTTCTAACAGAAGTGGTAAGATTCATTTTTTAATAAGCGAACGTGATCTCCGTTCACCACCATGATCGCACTGACTCCCACATGCTCTCCACCCACTGGCTCATCACCGAGAAGGACACAGCCTCCAGAGCTACTAGCGCCCTCCAACTTCGCCGTGGATTAACCAAAGTCGATGTCCCCTGCCAAAATTCCTTTTTTGTCTGCTTTTGGCCAGGTACACTTCGTCATTATATTGACTCATCTCCAAATCTTAACTCTGATAGTGCACCACTGGCATCGATTGCATCATTAGTCAATTCCAGCGTTCAATCAGTCATCATCCTAGATGGTATCTCCCCTTGGCAGAAGGGGGAATCTGAACCACAATATTTTCACGGTGAATTAACTCGAGCTCCCGGCATGAGATCAGTCATCATTATACATCGCCCATATCTTGCCTCAGCCGAACGGCTGTCATCCCACGGCGGCTCAAGGATGAAGCTACCATATACACGATATAAAGTGCGAGAGTTCTACATGTATTGTGCTCAGGGAGGCCTTGTGTGCTTCGCTTTTCTCATCCGTCGTCTCGTCAACTGATTTGATTCTTCTCCTGCTCGTATTCCACTACTCGTCCACTCGTTGAGTCATACTTCCGTCTTGCAACGTTTGGAACATTCTTTGGGATAGGTGTACGGTTGGTGTTGTTCCAATGACCCATGGCGTGCTCGAGTCTATCGGCTGACCTACTACTAGGCGTTTGATTTTCCAACCATCTCTGTCACCACCAGATCAAACATTCTTACATCTCAATCAGATTCACCTGTGGTTTATCCAAGTCCTAACAAATAGCATGAGTATTTTGCAAAATCAAAACGAAGCCAACATCCAGAGCGATGTACCTTGCCAGGCGGAATCCCTGAACGGAATCACAGACGGGGTTGTTTCTGTGACACAAGAATATTTTCCATCCGATATCTCTTGCTCGGAGTCGCAGACCATTCACGATATAAAGGAGGTTCCCAGCAAACCAGATCCTGAAAATACCGTGATAACATACACGGGAAAATATGCCAAGTATGCTGGCGAGCCACCAGATGGGGGCTTCAAAGCATGGAGTGTCATCCTTGGGTGCGTGTAATGCTACGGTCTATTTGCATACCGGATGCTAATGGAGACGGTGTGGATTGCGCTTGCAGGACTGGCTTGACGACGTGTGCAGCGTTGGTGGCCCTTGGTTTCAAATGTCACGCTTCTGAACTGATTTTTAATTGAAATAGCTTTGGATTCGTCAATGCATGGGGAGTGAGTTCTGAGTTCTGGACCCAGTTTAACAGATAGAATGAACTGATGTGCGGATAGATCTTTCAAGAATATTATGAAGAGGTGATGCTGCCTAACGACAGCCCATCAACCATGTAGGCCCCCTCCCATTCTTTGCTCATTTAGTGTCATTTACATCCTTTGTAGTGCGTGGATCGGTTCTATACAGGTAGGTTAACCATCGATTGTCGTGAGACAGAAAGCATTGCTGACGATCGGATGCAAATTGCCTCCGTATGTCCGTCACCATTTCGCACCTCCGCCACAAGTATGCGCTTGTACTTTTGCCCGGACTCGTGACGGGACGGCTGTTCGACATTGGATATTTCAGGATACCACATTTCTTGGCTAGCTGTCTACTCGTTGTGTGCACTTTCCTCATCGCAGAGTGCAAGGTATACTGGCAGTTTTTATTGGCACAGGGATTAGGTGTTGGTGTGAGTCCCCCATCTCGTATTTCACGTAGACACTTGCTCACTCCCGGTTCCATGGTACCTGTATCTCTGTCGGACAGTTGGCCTGTGGTATATTGTTCGGACCGGCACTAGCAATTGTTTCACACTGGTTCTCGAAACGAAGAGGCCTAGCGTTGGGTATGAATGCCATGGGATCGTCACTTGGAGGAACGGTATTCCCGATTATAGCACAGAACTTGATTCCCAAGATTGGGTTTGTCTGGCATTCTCTCTCTTTCTTGGTATCATTCGAATGTTCATTTGCCAGATTCAAGTGGACTGTGCGGGTATTTGGATTCATTCTGATCCTTTTACTCGGTGTAGCAAGCGTTGTGAGTGCTCTTATTCGATAGATGTTTTTAGGCTCAGCGTTGATAATGCATTACTAGACAATGGATAGACGCCTTCCGCCCGTGAAAGTGAAAGGCGGCTTGTTCAACTGGGCTGCACTGAAAAACCCAATATACGCCATTTACTGCATTTCAGGTGTAACCACCTTTCTGGGGTTGTATACAGGTGCGTCTCCTGCTTTCGTCTTTGCCCTCCCTTCACCAATCGATATCTTGTCGCTAACGTGTTTTGAACAGTCTTAACCTATATCCCGATCAGCGCCATTCAAGTGGGTGTTTCAAACGATTTCGCATTATACCTCATCGCTATTGCCAACGGCTCTTCCGCTTTGGGGCGGATGTCTGCTGGAATTCTTGCGGATCGCGTTGGTGAGTGTTAACAGATGTTCGTCGACACTAGTGTTGAATTGCATGGTCAGGTGCGGTCAATGTCATGGCTCCGTTTCTTGTCTTAGCGGCCGCCATGACATTTGTGTGGCCATTTGTGACAAGTAAGGGTGCATTCATTGCAATCGCTTTGATATATGGGTGCGTAAAATATAACCACACTTGTTTGTTGTGATGATCCATTGATCGGCGTGTTCCACCAGTTTTGCGTGTGGCACATATGTCTCTCTTCTGGCTCTTCCTGCAATAGCAATGGGTGCCATTGGGGATGTCGGACGACGCACTGGACTTTTCCTGAGCTTTGCTGCTTTGGGTGCACTTACAGGGACGCCAATATCTGGAGCGATCAATTCCGCAACAGGTGGCTTTGAAGACGTGGGATGGTATGCTGGTGATTGCATCGAGTCCTTTCGTATGTCGCACACAATGCTGAGTATTGATTAGGAGGAATCCTACTACTGTCGGCATGTTTGTTGATGTTGACGCGTTATCTTCATCTCGGCAAGTGGTCGGGAAAATTCTGATCGATGTGGATGTATTCCTCTCGGGAGGTATCATTGTTTGAGTGGATGTACTATTATGCCACAGTGGTCAGAGTGAGCAGGGACGATTCGGGGATGTATCATACACTAGTAGCAGTTAGTCTGCATCTAAGAGCTAAAATTTCACCATTGTACCAAATAGATCGGGTCTTATTATACTTGCGAACCAAGTTGATCGAGAGAAATGGATCAGCACTGGATATTGAGGTTGAAGTTTCAGCGCCAATCATTTCAACCCTTTTGAGCGGTTGCCTGCCTCATAGGTACCATGAGCGGATGCGGCAGCGGCTCTTTTTTTTCAGTCTCTTTCGTAGATGCCGGTCAATCCGCTAACGCCAATCACTCTTGGCGCATGTGCGCAGGGGATATAAGGAGATCAGTGAGGTATGGAGCGATGGGAAGGAAGTGAGAAGTGTAGTATCTGTCAGGAGGCCCGTGTTCGATTCGAGTTTGAATGGACGCTGTTCGTGATTGGAATATACCTATCGAAAGGATGTGCGACCGTCATTCGCCAAGTCGAAATGCTCGAGTGTGAACATCGTTCTTTGAGCCCTTGCAGCATCCAGGCCAAGAGGGTCTGCCAAGCGGCTCCGAGTCAAGCCCCGCATTGCCCTCATCCAATGTGTTGGGACTAATTTTGGGAACGTGAATATCAATAGCTACTGCTGCATCCATGTGGCGTGCTCGGGGAGCCACTGGCAAATATATTAGACGATATAGGAGAATCTTCATCCAAAGAGTGCTTGCCGAGCATTGCGGCAACATTCCGCAAGTGCACTTTGGTGGACGTTTCGACGGCGCCACGTAGGTTTGAATTTTTGACCTTGCCCTGTCCCCTGTCGCTCGGATAAGAGTGCTTGAGCCACGCATGACAACGACCCGTCTGCCTTCATTGCACGGTGCCAGTGTAACAACCGTAATATGTGCGCAAGGTTCGAGTGAGGACGCACGTTTTTCGAAAGGGGGTTGTGGATCTCTCATAGCAACACAAAAAAATTTCAATTCAGTTTATCCCAACCATAATCTGTGTGGACTTTGTCCAGGTCCCAGGGCAGTTTCAAGACTGTCATCCGAATGACAAAGAAAGTTGTGAAGTGGTCGCGGCGGACAACGGACCATTCAAATTCTGGATCAGAAGTCACCGATCGGGAGAGGGTAAGTTCAAAATCCACTGATCCCAGCATTCATCACCAGAGATTCCAAGGGTCATTTTTGAAGTTTAGCGAAAGTGGAGGAACTCTAAGAACACAGTCTTGGAGATTTTTGAGAATCGGCGAAAATGAGGCGTGACGAGCAAGGAATCTCGATCAACTTGAAGTGATATACAAGAGTCCGTTCCTAACTACCTGCCAATTAAAGGCAAAATGCCAAGTTCGAAAACGTCAAAAAGTGGCGAAATTTGTCGTTCGCCCACCTCGTCAAATTCACAAAGCACCAATGTTAACCCGATGATATACACTGGCACATATGGTCGCACCATCATGACATGATAACAAGTACCACTGGTGGACTCGGAACCTCCAGGGCTATATGAACCCCGAGCACCAAAGACCACCACGAATTAACCAAACGGTGGCGTGTCAATGTCCTCCCAAGTTCCGTGTTTCACTGGTTTTGGCCAGTAACACTTTACCGAGATTCGACATCGTTCTAATCATCTTGACTAATCAACATCCCGCTTTAACTCTGGTAGTGCACCGTGCTCATCATTTCTAGACGCAGTCATTCCCATACATCATATTTTCCTTTGGCCCAAGGGCCTCAAGATTCAAACCCTGGATCCACCTACCTCACAGTGATTCAACCCGAGCTTCCCGCATCAGATCAGTCATCCATTATATATCGTTAATCATATCTTGCTTCAGCCGGACGGCTGTCATCCCACGGCGGCTCAAGGATGAACCCCCCATACTGGATATAAATTTCGAGAGTGCAACGTGTATATCGCACACAGAGGGTTTTGTTCTACGCTTTTCTCGCCGTCTCGTCAATTGGGTTGAACCCTCCTCTGCTCTCACTGCTATTCGACTCGTCGAGCCAGACTTGCTCGTTGCAACGTTCGGTATAGTCCACGTCCTTTCGGGTTAGGTGTGTGGTCGGTGTTGTCCCATGGCGTGCTTGAATATAGTGACTTCCTTCCATTTTTTAAGGCCTTCGCTTTTCCAACCATCTCCAAGAAGACGCTCGGCTTTCTTACATATCAATCAGATCAGTGTGTGGGTTGTCCAACCGACACCATGAGTATTTTGCAAAGTCAACATGAAGCCCGCGTCCAGAGCGATGCGCCTCACCAGGGAGTATCCTTGAATACAAATGGCGTTGTTTCTGTGACACAAGAGGATTTATCGTGCAATGTTCCTTCCTCGGAGTCGCAGACCCTTCACGATACAAAGGAGGTCTCCAGTAAACCAGATCCAGAAAATGGCATGACAAAGCTCACGGGAAAATATGCTAAATATGCCGGGGAACCACCAGACGGGGGCCTCAAAGCGTGGAGTGTCATCCTTGGGTGCGTGCGATACTGCATTCTATTTGGGTCCCAGACATTAATGTGAATGGTCGTGGGTTGCGCGTGCAGGACTGGCTTGACGACGTGTTCAGCGTTGGTAGTCTGCTTCGAATTCTATACTTCTAAGTTGATGGTGTTTTTTGACGACAAATAGGCTTGGATTCGTTAATGCATGGGGGGTGCGTTTCAGGTCCAATCTGAATCAGATACGATTTAAGTGATCTGTTGATAGATCTTTCAAGAATATTACGAAGAGAAGATGCTTCCTAACGACAGCCCGTCAAATATGTATGGCCCTCCCTATTCTTTGCTCATTCATTGTTATTTATGTCTGCTGCAGTGCATGGATAGGTTCTATGCAGGTAGGTTGACCATCGGTTGTTGTGAGACGAGCAGGACTGCTGACGATCGGATGCAAATTGCCTCCGTACGTTCGTCATCACACCGTACTTTCGCCACAAGTATGCCCTTGTATTTTTACCGGGACTCGTTACCGGACGACTGTTCGACCTGGGATATTTCAAGATACCATATCTCTTTGCTAGCTGTCTACTTGTAGCGTGCACTTTCCTCATCGCAGAGTGCAAGGTATACTGGCAGTTTGTATTGGCACAGGGATTGGGTGTTGGCGTGAGTTCCGCCTCTCGTATGTTATGTATGCTCTTGCTCACACCTGTTTCAATCATGTCTGTGTCGAACAGTTGGCCAGTGGTATATTGTTCGGACCAGCACTATCGATCGTTTCACATTGGTTCTCGAAACGAAGAGGCCTAGCCTTGGGTATCAATGCCATGGGATCGTCACTTGGAGGAACGATATTCCCGATCATAGCACAAAATTTGTTTCCCAAGATTGGGTATGTCTGGCATTCTCTTTCTTCCTTGACATAACTCAAATATTCATTCAGATTCCAATGGACTGTGCGGATATTTGGGTTTATGTTGATGCTTTTCCTTGGTGTAGCAAACCTTGTGAGAGTCTCTTCTTACTCACTCTGGGATAATTTCGAGATTCTACGTTGATGGTGATTACCAGACAATGGATAGACGACTCCCACCTATGAAGGTGGAAGGTGGTTTGTTCAACTGGGCTGCACTCAAGAACCCAACATATGCTGTTTACTGCCTTTCGGGTGTAACTACCTTCCTTGGGCTGTTTACCGGTGCGTTTCCTGTCTTGATTATCACCCTCCCTTCACCACGGTCTCTACCCAGGTTGTTGGTCGAGTACTTGTACGACATGTGTGACTAACGTGCTTTGAATAGTATTAACCTATATCCCGATTAGCGCCATTCAAGCGGGTATTCCGAGCGATTTCGCGCTATACCTCATTGCTATTGCCAACGGCTCTTCTGCTTTTGGAAGAATGTGCTCTGGAATTTTCGCGGATCGCTTTGGTGAGTCTTCACCAAGCACGACGTCCGTCGACATCGGTGTTGACATCCATGGTCAGGTTCAATCAGTGTCATGGCCCCGTGTGTTGCTGCGTCAGGCGCCATGACGTTTGCGTGGCCGTTTGTGACAAGCAAGGGTGGACTCATTGCGATCGCTGTGGTATACGGGTGCGTAGAATATGTAAACACTCTTGTTTGATGACCGTTGATCGTCTTCCCCTGCTAGCTTTGCGTGTGGTTCATATGTCTCTCTCCTGGCTATTCCTGCCATGGCAATGGGTGCCATTGGCGATGTCGGACGACGCACGGGGCTGTTCCTGAGCCTTGCTGCTTTGGGTGCACTTACGGGGACGCCAATATCTGGAGCGATCAACTCCGCGACAGGTAGTTTCGAGGGCGGGGGGTTGTATGCTGGTGAGTGCTTCGAGCTCCTTTCTTTGCAAGCAATGCTGAGCGTGTCTTTAGGAGGAATCCTGCTATTCTCGGCGTTCTTGTTGATGTTGACGCGCTATCTTCACATTGGCAAGTGGATGGGTAAGTTCTGAATGATATGGACGCTTTGGGAGTATCGTTCTTTGAGTGCAATATTTACTGTACCATACGATGATTAGAGTGAGCAAGCTTGGGTTTCGGGCTCGTATCATATACTATTGGCAGCTGGTCTGCACTTGACAACAAGAACGAATTTGACCATAGTGCACGAAATAGATGGCCCTGCGCTTCCGAGCGAAGCTTTGGGCCGTCAAAGTTGGTCGTAGTTCAACGTTCAGCTCCAGCGCCGATCATTCTATCCATTCAGAAGGACCTTCAGAAAGATCCTCAGTTACTCTTGAGTGTTTCAACAATCACCCGACTTTCCCTGCTTCTATGGATGCCCCCACTTCTCCTTTCCTCTGAGCTACTAACCTTATCAACGTATCCATTCCCGTTAAAAGGCTGTCATCAGGACCTTGCCCCGGAACCACCCGCGCGTGGGCGAAATCGATGAGAGAAAGTGTATACAGGCGGGGTTGTGGATCAGTACCCGAGGACGAGGAAGACGTCTCGGAGGCATCCTCTGGAATGAGAGATTCCATGATGATTTCTCCTTGTTCGTCGACCTCCACTTCGATCTGATCGCTTCCGACTCCATCGTCCTCGTCCTCTTCAGTTTCCATCTCGTCGAAACTGCTAGGCCCTCCACCATGACCGGACGCAGCAGCAGCTCTTTCCCAGTCTCCTTCGTAGATGATCAACACGCTGCTGCTGACTATTCTCACATGAGCGCCTGAGAGGGATATGCGGAGATCAGTGAGTGAGGTATGGAGCGATGTGAGGAGAGTGAGAAGGATATCTGCGGGGAGACCCGTATTCGAGTGTGACGCGGACGGAGTTCCACCATCGCTGCTGGTCAATATCGAGCAAGGAAAAAAGTTCCTGATCCCTTCCTGCAGCTGTTCTGGCTTTAGACTATATCCATACGCCTTCCCATATACAGTCGGGTCAGGAGAGTGATTAGAAAATACCTATCGGGATGGGTACATGATCTTGTGTATTATTCACCAAACGTGAGCGCTCACTTGAAAGCCGGTCAACCTGACGCCGGTCCGTAGACTGGTTGATTCCGCCGCTTTTCGGATCATGCGTGCCTTCTTCTCCTCTGAAGCATCTTGGTCATATAATATCGTGCCGAGTTTGACATCCAAGACGCAGGGCTTGCGATAGCCGTACAGGAGGTTCTGAAGAACGAGCATTTGTGCCGGCCGGTTATCCGAGGGAGCACCGTCATTAGTGTTATGGGGACCAGATGATGCAGTGGCAACCTCAAAGTTTCCAGGTTGATTGATATCGGCGGTGGGGTCTGCGAGCCTTCCCTCTAGACTTAACAAGCCATAGAATCTAGGTATCCAGGACTTGAGGATGTGTAATCCCGTAGAGGGATCAGCGACATCTCTGGCGAACTGATAAAACGCAACTTCGCGCGCCAAGGCGCGTTTCAAGAGAAGGGATTCGTCTTCCGTGACGTGTACGCCTGCGTGTCCGCCGACTTGTTGTGCAAGAGGCGTCGTATGCGGGAGAGAATGTGTATGTCGCGACTTTTGGGCCATCCGAGTCGTTAGCGAGGAACCCGACTCCGCGACCCAGGGCTTGCCAAGCTGTGCACGTGGCTGCGACTTCAAACTATTTTACCCCTAGACAATGTTAGATACGTCGGCCTAATTCTAGTGGTACATGAACATTTGAGGCATCAGATGCCCGAGCATCTTATTCTGCCAGCGACATGGCAGAGTTCTGAATTGACCACTGCTCCAGCCGCGCTGCCAGTGAATTGCCACTTCACACGCCACTTGTCTTATTCATCTAAATGATTCCCCCCACCACCCGTTTTACCTCGAAATCCGTACCGCCATTGTGTCTACACTCTGTTTACTTCCCATAAAGTACCTCTAATATATATCGGATGATGCGTCCTCAGTGTCCATGGTATTTTGACAGATGAACAAGGGCTCGAGACTGCGTTGAATGGCGACCCGCTTGACCGAGGCGTCTACTATTACGTTGTGCAAGGTGACGACATCTTCGCCCACGCCGTTGACCTTGATCTTATTAGATAACAGTCCCAATCTACGAACCAAACTTCGGGAACCCGCAATAGCTTTGTTCAGAGGGATTTAGCGCCTGATGGTTGTTGCGTGTGGAGTGGTTCGGATTGGGGGGGTGGGGATGCATATCATCCCGCATGCACGAGATGATGAGATGCGAGCTGAATTCAGTGTATTGTTTCAGTATCATTGACAACCGGCCACACGATGAATATACCGACTCAATTAGTATCGACGATATCGAGAATGGGATCTACGCTACTGCTGACATTCATTTCCTCTGCTCTGACCCACTGGCACAACGGGTCGTTGTTCTCAAAGTTTGTCGCACTTTTCTTCAAAAGGTTCACAAGTGAACATCACATCAGACACCGAATCCTATCCTTGAAATGACCGACGTCCCAGCTAGGCACCAGCGTCATATACCAATGAACGTCAGTTACCCAACCGACTCCCGATATACGCTTCGGTGGATCATCCAACCAGGACAAGTGGACTTGAATCGAATCCCAAACAACAACGATGCCACTTTCTTGAACCAACAACTGGCCAAGCCTGCAAACCTCTTACTGCACTACAATTATGGTGCCACAGTTGTGAAGCAGTGGGGTAAATACTGATGTTCTGGACAATCGTCCCAATATTCCTTCCTGCGCTCGCAAAGGCGCCGATGGGGCCCCCGATGTCCATTCATGATCGCCAGGCTACTATTAACGAGCAGTTTGGTCCCGCACGCAATCTCGGGAGTGCAACTGAAGTGGCTGCAGACTCCGAAGCGCAGGAGAGGTGGGATGAGAATGACTTCGTGTTTTTTTCTGTCCAAGGTGGCAACGGAGAGGCATACTCGGAAGGAGCAGGAGCGCATAGCGACTGGAGAACTGCAGACATGGGAGAATCATGAGTGCACGTATCATCTCACACAAGGCCTTTCTTATGTACCCAAACGTACATTGCTCCCGCTATGAAAGTGCCGACCCACCCCCCGCTGTAATCCAAAGATGCTCGCCGAGTTGTGACTGGACGCGCTATAGTACAAAAACAAGGTCAATTGGTTTTGTTCATCTTATCGATCAATTTGTTTTGTACATGGACCCATGAGATCGTTCCACACACCTGGACCCGTTTGCTTAACCGTCTGCAGCAATCACTTCGATAGCTTGTGATCACGAGTCCGCAGGTGCCAGTTATCCGAGACGAGAACTGCAATCGGACAAACGCTGTTGTTCCAGTCCACAAAAGTACCGCGAAAGCAACCTCATTACGAGGTTGAACGTTGAACATACAGATCGTAAACATTCGTTGGTTGATAAGTTACCCATCACGCAAACGCATGGAAGCTCACTTGAACCTGGCGATGGTGTTCAAATTCCGCCGGTTTAACTGGGACGTCAGTCACTTCGAGGATAGGATTCAACGTCTGGCGTGATGCTTACTTGTGATCCCTCTTCGAGAACAGCGACCCGTCGTGGGTCAAAGTAGTGGACATGAATATCAGCGGTAGTGTAGATGGGCCGTTCGTAATATCGTCGATACTGAGCGAGTCACATAGTATCTTTGTCATGTGGCCAGTTGCCAATGATACACTGGCCTGGGAGCCACTGAAGCAATACTTCAGCTTGCATACCTGACGTTATTACTTGCTCGCATACTATTACTCGTGTGTGCGGGGTGATAACCCCCCATTCCACACGCAAAGTTTTAAATAGCCAAGTTATTGCAGGTTCGCGAGGTTTGGTCAAATTGCCAGTGGGATCGTTGTCTATTGGCGGTTGGGAGACTCATATGTATTTGTGTGGACGAGGCATTCAAGGGGAGTTGAATTTATAAATTATGTAAAGGCCTGGAGCTAGTTCTCCCACACAATTGCCACATGTCTAGCAACGGCTTGTGTCGTTCGCTTTCTCCTCTCTTTAGAGGCTTACCTGCGCTGCGATCTTTCCCAAGACAAAGATATAGTACCCTTGCAGAGGTTCATCTACAGCGCTTTCCTACCAAGTACAATCAGCACCGTAACTTACCCCTTTGCAGGATGTTCGGTCTGATTCGACATTCCGTATTCCAGTAATCGATTTCTCTGCGTTCCGTGCTGCCACCACACTCTCAGAGAAACGTCGCGTTGCTGACGACATCGTGAATGGCTTCAAGGAGGTCGGTTTCGTCTACTTGAGTGGTCATGGCATCTCCGCAGACGTGATCGACAATGTGTACAAGAAGGTTAGACGTCGGGAGAAATGTTCCATTCTGTCAACATATGATCAACCATACATTCTATAGAGTGCGGCATTCTTTAGTCTACCCCAGGAAGTCAAAGTAAGAGCTCTGAGTTCACCATTTCGAATACTTTCGCTAAGCGGACGATACAGGACCAAGTCGCCTGGGACGATCCTCGTGCCAACCGGGGTTATGTTAAAATAGGTCGGGAACGTGTAACACAGTCTTTCGATGCAGCCGAGATAGCAGCGCTGCGCGCCAGGGCTCCAGACATGAAGGAAACGATGGAGATCGGTCGTGACTGGGATCCCACCTGGAAGAACAAATGGCCGAAGGAAGCTGATTCACCAGGGTTTAAACAGACCATGCTTCACTTCTTCCAGGCATGTTCGTCGCTAATCTCTGCATGGGTTGTGTCTTACAATTTTGAAAGACATGCCACGAGTTGCACGTAGCTGTGATGCGTTCAATAGCATTGGGACTGGACCTTCATGAGTCCTTCTTCGACGAATGGAATGATCAGCAATGTCATAACTTGAGACTTCTCTCTTACCCTCCCATTCGTACAAAGCTACTCTCACAAGAAGGGCAAGCAAGAGCTGGCGCACATTCAGGTATTCTCACAACTTGTTGATTTAGACCGATGCAAACTAATGTTCGCAGATTATGGGACTATAACCCTGTTGTTTCAGGATTCCGTACGTCAACGTGGGTAGTCCTGAGCTTATCGCGTATAACTTGTTCGATTCGCAGATCGGAGGATTAGAAGTTCAAAACCCACATACCCAACACTATCAGCCTGCACTTCCTATTGTATGTCTTGATTCCTTTAATGTCAATGGAAGTACTGATGGGCCTGTTTAGCCAGGAACTATCGTCGTGAATGCTGGGGATTTATTAGCACGCTGGAGTAATGATGTGCTCCGCTCTACGCTCCATCGGGTAGTAGTTCCACCGGCACGAAAAATTAGCGATACGGAAGGTATGACTCCCACCCGTCAATCGATCGCCTTCTTCTGCAGCCCCAACTTCGACGCGGCAATTGAGTCCCTACCATCTTGCGTCAGCGCAACGAATCCGAGCAAATACGAGTCCGTGACAACCGAGGAATATATCGTTGGACGCTTGGCTGCTACATATGACTGACAGCGGGGTTGCTCTTGTACACTTCCAATCAAAGATATTGACAACATAACTCAGAGACGGATATCTTGCAAACACACCTTTCGTGTCTACTACCTCCAATTCACGATGCCTCCTCCCGGATCCGCAGGTGATTTTCCCGCGAGGGTATTCGGTCATGTCGGGCTCTTCGCGCGTCGTTGCACTCCTACCCGTTTGGGATCGCAGCTTACTTGCCCGGCCGACAGGTGTCACTCCCGTTTCCGGGTCTGCGCTTCACCAAGCGCTTCTGCCATCTCATCTCCCACATCCACGCCTAGTTACCCTCACATGGACCTAGTTCCGTGTATCATTCCTTTCCTTTGCCCTTCTAACCGAGCAACAGATAGCAGAATTTGGTTCTCATCGATCATTTTCCTTTTGTATATCGACCCAGAGATCAAGGGACCTGTTTGCTTAGATGTCTGCAGTAATATTTTCGAGCCGATAACATGTGATCATTTCTCATCGTGATTCGCAAGTTCGCAGATGTAGTGTCTGTTCCACGAGTCGAGAACTGCGATTGGAGGGTGCTAGGCAGCCTCGTTACTAGGTCGATCACCCCGATCGTAAAGATCCAGTGACTATGAAGTATAACCTGTTCTGGAGTTTTTGGGAGAATTATTATATGGCACATTTAAAGAAAGACCTTGTATGATATGGTAGATGCGCTCATGCGATCATTGGGTCTCCCGTAACCGCAGTCCTCCAATCCTCCAAGCGGGCTGTGCGCTCCCGCTCCTTCCGAGCATGCCTCTCCGTTGCCTCCTTGGAGTTGCCCCAAAAATATAACATGACGTCATTCTCATCCCACTTCTCCTGCACTTCGGAGTCTACAGCCCCCCCCTCAGTCGCACCCCCGACATCGAGTGCTGGAGCCGTATCAAACCGCTTATCGATAGCAGTCTGGCGATTATGAACGGACTTCGAGGGTCCCATTGGCACCTTTGCGGGTGGAGGTGGGCGAGGGATATTGGGACGCATGTTCAGAACATCGGTATTTTTACCCCACTGCTTCACAACTGCGGCACCATAATTGTAGTGCAGTAAGAGGTCTGCAGGCTTGGCCAGTTGTTGGTTCAAGAAAGTGGCATCGTTGTTGTTTGGGACTCGATTCAAGGCCACTTGTTCTGGTCGGACGATCCATTGAAGCGTATATCGGGAGTGAGTTGGGTAACTGACGTTCGTTGGTATATCGCGCTGGTGCCTAGCTGGAACGTCGGTCGTATCGAGGAAAGGATTCGGCGTCTGGTGTGATGTTTACTTGTAAACCCTCTGAAGAAAAGCGCAGACAAACTTTGAGAACAACGACCCGTCGTGGGTCAAAGCAGAGGGTATGAATGTCAGGAACAGCGTAGATCCCATTCTCGATATCGTCGATACTGACACCGTCGATATCTTCATCATGTGGCCGGTTGTCAATGATACACTGGAGCCACTGGAAAAATATACTGAATTCAGCTCGCATACCTGGGTAAGCATAATGTGAACAAACCTCGTCGCCTCGTGCATGCGGGATGATATGCATCCCCACCCCCCACTCCCAACCACTCCACACGCAACGACCATCGCGCTCTAAAAGCTTTTGAGCAAAGTTGTTGCGGGTTCCCGAACTTTGGCTCGTATATTGGGATCGTTGTTTAATGACCTCAAGGTCAACAGCGTGGGCGAAGACGTCATCACCTGGCACAGCGTAATGGTAGACGCCCCGGTCAAGCAGGTCGCCATTCAACGCAATCTCGTGCCCTTGCTCATCTGTCAAAATACCATGGACACCGAGGACGCACCATCCGATATATTGAAGGTACTTTAGGGGGAGTAAACAGAGTGTAGACACAATGGCGGTAGGGACTTCGAGGTAAAACGGATGTTTTAAAACGAGGTGAATGAAGCCTGGTGGTGGTTGAGAAGGAGAAGACATTTGTGTGGCGCGTCAATGGTGCGCTCTGAGCGCTTTATCTAGTACTAGTAGCCGGACGGTCGGAGGCTGAACTTTTCGGTGTGTGATAAAGGAACGATTCAGTCGATGACGAAAGCTTAGCCTTGATAACTACACACCCGAACATCTATAACCGTGTGACCGCCGCCATCGCCATGTTCACCTTTACCTGGGCTTTCCGCGGCTTGACGTGGCGGTTGCTTGCCCTTGGCACTTCAAACACTTGCGGGACCGGTCGACCACCAATTCAAGTTGTCACGCGTCGGATTCAAAATACTCAAGTTCCCGGGCCCCACTCCACTTGCGTCAGAGGACCATAAAGGTCCGATGGGACCTGAGACGGGAAGGATTGAAACCTATCTCGCGGCGCACCGTCAGAATGTTTTTGGTCATAGTCAGGCTGATTTTTACATCTCGATGAAAACGGAACGAGTTCGTTCAGCTTTGTAGTGTCCATAAATATCTCATACTAGTACATGGCCTATATCAAAGGGGAAGGCGATTCAGAATTGTTGAATGAAATCATTCTGGTCTGACCAACACCAATGGTCACGATCAACGGTAGTATTTAATGCAAGTCCTGTTCGCGAATGAACGCAGAATGGTTGCTATCCTGATGATTGCACCTTGACTATAATCTAGCAAGGATTCTCTCTGAGTCCACTGAGTCCGCTCTCAAGAGACCGAGATTACAATAACACCAGCCTGAAGCATGGGTGGTTTTTGAACGTTTCCAAATTGATGATCGATGGATCTGCTGCGTCGTTGGAAGGCCACTCGCCATCCAAAGACTCCTTGATGGCGTTGATGAAATAACCGTGCGACTCCAACCGTTCCATATCCAGGTTATACTCGTATGTGAGTTTAACTTCTTCTGTAGGGGACTTCAAGTATCGTGACCGAAATGGTTGACTGAGTTTTTCCAAGAGTGTCAGGAGCGGGGAGGGATATTTGAGCTCGAAATCGGAGGGAGGGTATCCCCCGCCCCTGAGCATGTTTGCTTTTTCCCTACCAGGCATTCCAAGATACCTTCCACCAACGATCGTATCCAAAAATGACACTCGCTCCTGACACGTGTACCTTTCGGTAGTTGGCAAATAGCGGATGGTTGCCCATGCAAGCACGTGCAGGAAAGATTCAAAGTCATCCATTATGATCCTACGGTGCTCGGTGGGATTCATAAGCAAATTCGCAGACATGAATTTCATTCCCTGTCGACATCTTGAATGATTCGTTGAAATGATCAAGTCTAACACTCACCATGCATTCCGATTGCGAGTTCTCGATCTCGTCAATATGTTTCGCAAACCCCCAGTCAATCAAGCAACCGTCACCGTCATCGGTAAGAATAATGCTCTCAGAGGTGATGTCCCTGTGCCAAAGTTTGAATAGCTTGAATGCCTTTTCATGAGCTTCGTGTTGCAATGCCGTCAGCCAGAAGCAGGCGTGGGTACGGCATGACTAGAACTCACCAACTATGGCGCCTAAGACGCCATTGACCAACTCTTTCGAGTTCTTGAAGGTCGAAAGAGCACGTCCAGAGAACCTGAGAATTCTGCAGTGGATCGAGTTCGGGTTGCCACACAAGTTCAGTCCTGGCCCATTCACTAGCTTGTGCGTTTCGGTCGTGGAGTCACATCCTATTACATCTCCTCCGCCTTCCAACTCCGAGTCTGCGACGTGTGGTATACGCTTGGAATTCAATGCACTGTATGTCCCCCATTCAGTGTTAATCTCTCTGTCGTCCATGGATCGATGACTTGAGGTGCGACTTTCATCGGCCCCTTGGACGTCTTGTTGGCTGGGTGTATAGAAGGCAGTGATGGCGCAGGTCGCCCGACCGACGATGGAGCGGGAAGAATATGGACAACCACCGTGACCGGGGGGATTCATTGCCTCATATGGCTTGTCTTCCTCCACCCCAAAATCGACCCTCACTTCCATATGGTGCGCGACGTCGTCCTCTATCATCGGGGGCATCGAGAGATCAAGACTTCGTCCTGAATCTAAAAGAGGGGAAAAATGACGAAAAAAACTGATTACGGACTCTGGCTTCGCCATATCACTGAATTCCTCGGTGACTGTAACGCCAGCGGTGCCCCATCGTAAAAAGCGTGTACGATTGTTCACGATGCAGGCGGGGAATAAGAAATGGCGGAATGGCTGGGCGTGCCGAGTGACTGGATATGCAGTCAACTGGTTTGCTGACTTTGAGCCCACCACGGCCACATGGTTGGTGCGAACCGTCTCCGCCTTGCCTGCGGGGGTGTCCGCAAACGGTGCCACCTTGTTCTTGAACTCTATCCACATCTCCAAAACCGAGACATGGTTGAAGTCGAAATTAGGGTTGAACAGGCCGACATCGAGTTTCGGCCGAAATCCAGCGAATTCTGGGCGGGCAAGCTTGATATTGGTATTTAAGGCCCTCGTACCTGGGGTACGTTCTGAGATAACGCCAATCTAGTCCAATGTCAAGACAGGCATTCACGAGAGTGGATTGGGACTTACAAATGGGCCATACATTGATCTTTCGTCCTTTGCTTTGGTGAGATTGCCTAGTAGAAATCTTCGAAGGTGGTGTGGAACATCATCAATCCTGGGGCCAGGTTTCAGATGCTCGTTCAGTAGTTCCTCTACAGGCATTGAGACAAAGAAACGGCACCCGTAACTTGCACGAATTACTTTGCTTTTGGTTGTTCCTGAATGTAAGTAGGAAATAGGAGTTACCGCAGGGGGTCACTTAAGTAAGCGCGTAACCTGAAGAAATTTTAGTAGTCTAGTCTATAAAAATGTGAAAAACAACAAGCAATTGGGATTAGATGAATGTACTATACATGTGTAGGAATGATCATGTGTATCGTGTATAATGCATGGAATGGGCCCGGGGTAGTATAGACGAAGTAGCGGGGTGCGGGTTTGAAAGTTGATTGCTAGGCTCGACGGATTGCGCCAGAGTTGGACTACGAGCACGGATTTTCTCGCTGTCTGCTCTGAAACGAGCATCTTGGGCAATATCCGAGTCAGAGTGTGAACAAGATACCCCTTTGATCATCCGGGTTTTCAACTCAATCAACTCGCGTGACACGATCGTCTTTGCGGGCATGACGAGAGCGAACCAAATGTCTTGTTTCTGATGTTCAATCTGCGATGGTCGTGCTTCGATGACCTCCTTCTTCTCCACCTGCTTTTCCGCTTTCTCTTTCTCCTCCCACTCCGCCTCTGCCTTATCAGTCGTGAACTTGTCACAAATCTTGCTCGGAGCTTGACGGACGTCGTGAATGAGTCAGGACGACGTTGGTTGATGCTAAGCAAGCGATAGATGAGGTTCAGACAGCGTCCGCTCTCGTGAGGCGCCTGAATCGACTCGGGCAAATCATAATATTCCTGGTACGCACGTTGTAGCTCATGTATAAGCTCTTCTTTTGGAAGCGTCATCGTCCGCAAGAGAACGAATGAGATTGTGTAACCATCCCAGTAGAATCGCTGCCATGCAGTACGACTCGTTGGATATGATGGGGAATTGAATGATCCAATTACGTGATCTCGGGAAATGTATTCGGGAGGATTGCCGCGACCGAGCTCCGAATGTACATTGACCACGATGAGACCGTCCGCTATCCGCCTGCTCAACATCCTCGTCCCAGTGAAACGGTAATTCTAGCTCTCGTTTTCGATCCATTCTACGCCAGCTCACCCCATTTCAAGCTCAGTAGACTATGCGGTCAAGATCCGTGTCAACCCCGAACAGACGGGCGTCGACCTCAACGTCAAACACTCCATGGTGCGTTCTCTGTCCATCCCCGCACCACCTCCCCCATTCATCCCCCCACTTGTTATATAGAACCCGTTTGACGAGATCGGTCTGTCCTCTTTCGTACTCTGTGCCACTGGCCGTGTCTTCTGAACACACCTCTCCCAGCGGTGGAAGAGGCAGTCCGAATACGTGAACGCCTCAAAGACGCCGTCAAGTCTATCAAAGTGGTCACCATTGGGCCCCCAAAATCATCCGAGACCCTCCGGACGGCACTCGCCATGGGCGCCGACTCGGCCATCCACGTCGAGATTCCCGAGTCTGCACCATCCCCCGAGCCACTTGGTGTCGCCAAGGCGCTCAAGGCGATCATCGAGCGCCAGTCTGACGCTGTCGATGTCGTCATTATGGGTAAACAGGCCATTGACGATGACGCGGGCCAAACCGGCCAGATGCTCGCCGGGCTCATGGGTTGGGCACAGGCGACATTTGCGAGCAAGGTCGATGTCAGTGCCGCACAAAAGGTGGTTCATGTCACTCGGGAAATAGATGGTGGATTGGAGGAGTTACAATGTAAGCTTCCTCTCGTGGTCACCACGGATCTACGGTGAGTGCCTTGGCGGACATCATGGATCTCGTAGGCTCATTCGGTTGTTCCTAGATTGAATGGTACGTGATAACCACCCAAATGATGTACGCGGTTCTTTCATAGTGCTTGGTTCTCAGAGCCTAGATACGCGTCTTTGCCCAACATAATGAAAGCAAAGAAGAAGCCCCTTGAAAAGTTGACACCTGCGGATCTTGGCGTTGACTTTACCCCTCGTCTAGAGACCATCAAGGTCACCGAGCCTCCAAAACGTATTGGTGGCGCCAAGGTGCGTGTTTGTCTTTCCATGATTTATTCCCGGTCACAACTCTTGACAGGTGGACAACGTCGACCAGCTATTAGCGAGGCTGAAGGACGCTGGAATCACTATGAAGCAGGCATAAGTATTTCGATATATATTCCTGTTGCCTTTCGATAGTTAATCTGAACTTCATCCAACGAGAAACGGTGAGACTGAATAAGTTATTGAATCAAGAGTCCCTTGTTGCTACTATCCCCTTCGAGAGGGTGAACATGATTGCGCAGTGTTTATACGTGCGGAGGAAGCGAGTGTACTGTACTAAGCAACCAATATATATCTGAGCAGGCAGACGGCAGGGTGCAAAATTTGAAAGAAGATGAGAGGAGACGGGATGGGAACAAACAACATGCTACAATTGCTTCTGGCCTTGACCATTTATTCGGCTTTTGAGAATGCGAAAATGAATGAAGGAGTGACTTTCGATGCGGAATGAACAATGATAACTTCTGAATGCGCATATTTAGTGGTGCTAGATGTCGTGCAATTTGTAGCCAGTCTGACAAAGTGGGTCATGCTTCTTGGTTACCAACGCCCTGAGAATTTGCTCAGTATAGAAATAAACAGTTTATGGCGCTGGACGAACCCTGGTGCGACACGCGGGACAATTATTACGACCCGTTTCAAGCCATCTGTCCACACAACCCTGGTGGAAGGCGTGTTTGCACGTGAGTACTCGTAGCTCATCCTCAGGGTTATAATCGTCAAGACAAATGAGGCACTAGAGCAGGGGTAAACAATCTTTCCGTTTTTTAAAAATAAAAATAAAATACGAACCCTGTCTATACAATTGCTCGCGACGCGCCCCTGTTTCTCGTATACTTCGAGCATTGGCGCTTTGATAATTTCGAGCCCAGATCTCTCAATTTCTTCCCTTGATACCGTTGGAGGCTTTACTTGACCCAACAACTCAGCAAGTTCCCTATTCGTCCAAGGTGATTTGAATACCCCATCAAGTAAAGCGCGAAAAATGAGGGTCTCACCATAATGCCTCAAACGAGTCCATATTACCACCCGTAATGATCTGGTGATCGGGGGGATAATACCCTGTGAAACGCGCACGTCAACGACGATGCCAAGAAAAGCAGCCAAATGTATACCTCCAATGACATAAATCAAGAACGTCCTCGAACCTGGGGTCTCTTGCGGCTGCGGACTTGTGGCATCTGCGTTTCTCCTTGTAGGCCTTAGATTCCGTATTGCGTTCGCAGCACGGCTTTGCCACGTTCGTCCACGAGTTGGTTGTTGGCCACCGTGTTCTTGTTGAGTTCCATTCAAGGAATTCGAATGGTGGCGGAACTCTGGTGGCTCGGGAATGTGCAAAGGCATCGACATTGGTTGCTCCAAGCTGTCCAAGTCCATACCTTCACCATCCTCATCATCTATAGCAGGGGCGTGGTGGGTGTATGGGTGGGGCGGATGTGGAGGCTGTCTGTCCATGTTCACAGACTGCAGTCCAACTACGATCACGGGTACGACGACGTTACTACGGTTTTCAGGGGGATTGATGCTCGCGTTTGTCGAAGAATCGGAGGCCTGACCATTTGTAGGTAGAGATGTACTGGTATATGGGTTGGGAGAAGACACCAACCCGGGAACGTTGGCGGCGGTAGCGGAGGGCGTTAGTGCTGGCGCAGCCAGCCCACTATGTACACCTGGGGCTTCTGCCACTCCGCGAGGCGTAAAGATTTCATTTTGCTGAATCTGGTCTGTGGTGCGTGCCCAGGAAGAAGTAGAAGAGTGACTCGGAGCTTGTGCTGAGGTGCGAAAAGGGGTCTGTGATGATGGAGATGACGCTTGAGGTCCCCCAGGTTGTCCTGGATTTGGGGATGCTACTGCTGGGAATCGATACATCCTCCACCAGTTAATCCCCCCTCCAGGGGTGTGCTCGGTGCGCGAGGCAGAGCTTGGGGTGAATGGTAAACGGAAAGGCATCGACGAGTCTACTGGGTTTGGGATTGTGGGAGACGGACTCTGTATTGCTGGCTCGGAATCCGAAGATAGAGGTGACGCCCAGGCTGATGGTTGGCTACGGTCTTGTGTAGTGGACGCCGATCCTCCTACCGGTGAACTAGGAATGTCGGACGTCAGTGAAACAGACACAGACGACGTTCCTGGATGAAAAGATTCTTGCCTGGTCCCTGTTACATTTGAGGAATCCTGGATGTTATGTGGTGGCACAGCAATGGCTCCCGAAACGGCATCTCCACCCTCTGCCGCCACCCTCCGCCCCTGGTTGGAAGCCCCTGGGCTGTGTGCCACGCCTATCACAGCCCTTTCTCGGTGGCCATCTGGCCCCTCTTCAGACCACATTTCCGGTGTGCTTAAGTCGTCCTCTGGAACATGGGTTCCTGTTTCGATAGCAACACTGGAAGATGCGTGCGCAACACGGATGTCCCTGTGCTTATCGTTATCTCTGGTGGGATTCTTTACGGCAATCTCAGTGTTGGTGCTCGAAGAGGCAGCTGTAGACCGTGAGGAAGCTACGTGAGTTAGAGACGTACCACTAGCGTGGAAAGAAGAAGTCGATCCAGTTCTGGCCCTTACACCGAACGGAGAGTGGATACTCGCACCGAGAGCAGAGACCGCAGGAGATGTACGCCCACTGATCTGTTCCTGTGCAGTGTGCACATCCTCTTCATCGGCGTCGTCGTCCGCGTCACCTTCGCAGTCGGGCTCGTCTTCGTCGCCACTTTCGAGAAGCCTCGTCTCGAACTCTTCAGAATCGGAATCAGAGAGACTTTGTAGCTCGGGGAAGACTTGATCATCTTCTACATTTTCAGTGGTCTCATCAGCTTCTTGCGGTACCCTCGTAAGACCACCTGAATCTTGTTCTTGCGTCAATGTAAGTCTGAGATCAGCCTGCAAATCCATGAGGAATCGCTCGAAGCTATCAGGTGGAGGAAGTGGGGTCTGTTCCCCATCTCTGTCTCCAGCTAGAGCATCACCAGTATCCAGCGTCGTTCCATCCGGGGCGGGAGAAGTCGCAGAAGCAACAGCAGGCGGTGTACTCGCCGTTGTTCCGCCAAGTCCAAGTCCAAGGTTGAACGCCCTTGCCATCTCAGCAAGCATTATCTCGCGGGGATCACGGGGTCGTAAGATGTCAGATGGTGGAGATAGCACACTTTGCCCTAGACCCGGGCTTGAGGTGGTGTCATTGAAGTGGTTCGAGTTATGAGCTCCACTTCCGAGTCCAAGTCGGTCTCGAAGACTACTCCACACATGCCTCATCCGTCCCGCATCCGAAGTTGGGGTTGGGGAAAGCGGGCGCTCGGTTGGAAGATTAGCATTGAAACCCGCGGGTTGCGGGATGGATGGTGGGGGCTGAGAGGATGTAAGTCCCGAAGAGAATATAGGTTCTGATGAACCTGTCAAAAGAGATGCAGCTGTTGCCGCTGCCGCCACACTATTGGAAGATTAGAAAAAATCGGGATCTACGTGAAGGGATAGATTGGTGTTTGAGAAGCGTACCTCAATAAAGTTCCCAAGACATCAATACTACTTGCGGATAGACCGGGTGCGCCGACAGGTGTCTGTGCCATCGAGATTCCGTGTGGATGTGCCTGTGTGGGATCCTCGCCTTCGCTATCCTCAGATGTACCGGTAGCGTTGGTTGTGGTTTGCCGAGTCTGAGAATCAATGGCCGAGGTATCGCTTATGGGCTCTAACGGAGGGGAAGAAGGGACGGTGGGGACCAGGCTAGTAGGGCGCGGTAAAACGGCAGAAAGAGGGTTACGCGATCTAGTCCCAGGTGGTAGGGAAGAAGGTCGCGTTGAGCCGGTTTCGAGACCAGTGTTGATATTTGAATTGAAAGCATCGTTGGTTGTTGGGGGTGTTGGATTGGACGTGGTTACGGGACGTTCAGAAGAGCGAGGGACATCTGTCGTGTGTACAACGCCTTGCACGACGACGAGAGTCCCGGGGGGTGGAAAAGGCCGGGGGCTGGTATTGGTATTGGTTGGTTGCATTGAGGGGTAAAAATGGGATGGTGGGGTGAGTAGTGAAGGGGGAGGGACGAAAGGAGGATGGATATAAGGGATTTCGGCGTCTTGTATTGTTGGCAAAGGTGGAGGTTGAGGAAGCGAAGGAGGGACTGTCGGGGCGATGACGACTTGGTCATCGTCCGCGTGATTCGTGCGAGCTGCTGATTGGGTGGGAAGGGCAACAGCGGATGAGGACGATGCTGGAGTGTCGTCGTCTTCATTGTTGTCTTCGATGTTGCATGAACCTTTCGCCCTTTCCTTTCCCTTTGTGGATGAAGTTTGGGAGTCACTGTGATTGTCGGGCACGCGATGTGTGATGACGCCAAATTCATCGACGTCACGATCGACCTGGAGCTCATCATGTTCCGGCAGGGGATTCATGCATTCAGAAATGGCTCCCTCGGTATTGGTGGGGTCATTGTGTCTACGCGAAAATCCCCAGCGACGCTTCTTGCCTCTGAGCGTCTCTTCGGGTCGGGTCGGTAGGGCAAGGGTGGAAAACGGACGCGATCTCAAGGATGGCTTTGGAAGGGAAGAAAATATTCGACGGGGGAGCGAGCGACGAAGTGTATGCGAGTCGTTGGCGTGTTCTGGGACCGGCGCGGACGCTGACGTCGGTACTGGAGTTGGACGACGAGAAAGAGACTGGCCCATTGTGGCGTGAAAGGAAAGGAAAAGGAGGTTGCGTTGCGTTAACGGGATGCTGAGGTGGACGTATTTAACGACGTCGAGATGGTTGTCGTCGTCGTGCTCGACGACGGAGACGGAGTTTGGTGTGTCGATTATTCTGGCGTGTTCGCAGTCGTATCACCAACACGTCTGACTTCGGTAAGCTCCGAGGGAGGCACAGCCACATTAATTTATCTAAATAAATATTTGTTGTGCACAAAAAAGAAACCAAAACACATCCTGTTACTGTCCAGTGCTCTCATGTTCCCGCCAAGAGGGACCGTTGCGAAGGACAAGGACGATGAGCAGTTCCATCAGAACCAGAAGTCCCGCGAACCCAGTGTACAACCACCCATCGCCAACTCCATCCTGCAGCGGCACAGCGGCCATCGTAGATGCGAATGCTAGCGTACCTCGGAACGAACTATTCGTCGCGACCGCACTGCATGACCGACCAGGGTTCGCATCCACCACGTATGCCAGTGTGCTCACGTAGATCCATCTACAGCATGTCAGCATATCCACCAAGATCCCATCCCGTGTCGCTCACATCGAAAAGAATCCACACAAAAACAGCATCAGGCAGATCACACCCACACTGACGTGCTTCTCTACCACCCATCCATACCCAATGACACTCGGAGGTAGCCAGACCATTGCGAGCGTTGCACTCTTTAAGCGCATCTTTCCTATCACATCACTATCCCTTCTCGTTCTCAAAGTTAGGGGTACCCACCTCAGGATACCATTCCCCTTCGTTCTCGTTCTTCATCTTGATCACGATGTGGTCAGACCATCGACCACCAACTATACTGCCCCCGACGCTCCCTGTTTCCCTCAGTATCTTGTCTGCACAATTCAACGAGGCACCTACCGGCTCCAAGCGAAAGAAGGACTACCCCAATCGACAGTGCATCATATCCGTATTTCACGTTCAACACTCGCGTGCACGTGTATGATAAACAATAGCTGAATGCAAACACCAATCCTAGACATCCCGTCAATACTGACAATGCAAAACCATCGATGTCACTTACCGTTGGCCAGTAAGATCGCAATGTTGCTTCTCTGTCGCATAATCATCCAAAGCGGCGGGAACGGATTAATATCCGAGAATGACAGCCTGACGTCGTTCAACCCTGACTCGACCTTGACTATTCCTGTCCCGTTTTCAATCGAACTCGGTTGGGATGACGCCTTCTTGTTGTCTTCTTCCTTCTCTACCCCTGCTTTACTCTCCGCGACTGTGGAGTCGCTAACCGACTTGCGGTTCCCTGAGGTATTCCTTCCCCTGCGTAATAACGCAGCTTGATAAGTCAAACTACGTTCAATCCGGAACGTGTCTTTGAATAAAAATATGAATGCCCCCAAAATGATAACTCCGCATGTGGCCAGAAAATAAAAACTTGCTGGCCACCCAAAAGCTTGGGCCAGGCAGCCTCCGACGATAGGTCCGAGGGCTGGCCCAAGAAGCGGTGCAGCATAGAAGATGCCCATCATCTTCCCTCGTTCGTGCGTTTCATATATGTCGGCTAGGGTTGCTGCCGAAATTGTTATTGCTGCGCTAGATCTGTAAGCCCTCGTATCAGCAATGACCTAAAAATAAATGAAAAATTCCAACCCAGCAGCTTGCACGACACGCATGCCGATCAGCGTGTGGATCGTTGGGGCGTTCGCTAAAATAACGCATGCGAGAATGAAAATAGCGGTGGCCGCAATGTAGACCGGCTACTCTATCATGAGCTTGAGCTCAACTACGCGTTAAAAGTAACGAACCTTTCGACCTTTGATTTCACTGGCAGCGCTCCAGACGAGTGGAAAGTTTCCCTGTACGAAGATGAAGACCGCGAGTGACCAGCTAATCTGGACACCGTTGGCATGCAAGTCGTGCTGGATCGATGCGTTGGTGGCTATTCGAGATTCTGCTTTAACCATTCTCATCTAGCTCCGGTGAAATTTAACCCACGGTTTTGTATATTAGACGCAAGAGTAGAAAGCAATGATGCACTGGACGCTATCCAAAGTGTCGTTGTCTATCGTTGAACGGTCATTGTTAGCAGTATACATACCGAAGTTACGTAGATGTCACATGCCTTTCTTATGTGACTCCATTTGCGCGGATCATCATTCACTGGAACGCGTTCGATATTTGGAATGGATTCCTCTTCAGTAACCTCCTTCGGTGCCGACTCGGCATCAGAGGTTCCAGGAACATGAGACTCAGGGGAACCAGCCCAGAGAGTCTTGCTCGTCGTAGTAGGGGTAGACATATTCGTGAAGGGTAAGTCGCGCACAAAAAGGCAGAGGAGTAGACGTTCGGAATTGTACTCACCTCTCTATGACTCGATCTTATACTTGCTTGACCTGGCATCGCTCCGCCGCTTGTACCAGCTGAACAGTCACAAGTATCTTTGACTCCCCGCTCGCTCCTGCCACACAATACACCCCAGAACGCTCTTTTCTTGTCGGAAATGAGTTCAAAAGTATAACGTTTCCCTGCAGGTGAGGTATATCTGCTTTCTCCTCACCACCCTTCTTCCATCCCTCATGAGAGTCGTGACCTCTCACCTTGGTTTGCATTGAGTATGTGACACAAGTCACAACATACCGTAAGCTCCATTTCTGAGCCTGGCGGCTTCGAATGGCAGAAGAGCAAATCCTACTCAAAACATCCGAGTTAATAGACACGACAGCACTAGGCTCTTGTACCGCCCCACACCCAAACGATGTTATGGTAAGGCCACTCAAAAGAGTTGCACAACTTCTTGAAAGAAGTATATGTATATCATCTCATCTAAACGTGTGAGTTTTATTACCACTCTTAACTTCTCGTTGATCTCGTGGTGGCGCCCGAAAGTTTCCGTACTCGAACAGTCCAGATCCTGCAATAAATTTCAATCACTCGTAAACGGGGGATTGTCTAGAAGGACGAGAAAAGAAATGCTGATCCTTCGTCTTCCGAAGAACGAGGAACAAGTTATTTCGTGCCAAAATGAAGACGAAGGTTCCACGCAGGAAGCGCACAGTATGTCGATCAGAAGAAGTCATCAAACATACCTTTTCCATGTCTTTGCTTCTTTTTCTTCCTCCCGTCCTCTTCGTGCACACCCCGCGCATGCCCAGGCTTGCTCTCATCGTCCAACAAGTTAGGGACACTCGAATAATCAAATTCCTCTACTTCCTGATCATAATCGCCGGTAGAAGTGAACATTTCAGCACCACCCAACGATGTTCCAGGTTTCGATGGTGAAGCCTGCACACTTCCCTTGGCCTTGTCCCGTTTCCGTTTCCGTTGCCTTCCCCCCGCTTGACCGACGACAACGATTGTGTCGTCTTTAAGTTGATGATTTTGGAGTTTTGAAGGTGTTTGGCGTTTGTGAGCAGGGACAAACGGAATCTCAATTTGACCTTCGGGACCGGGTGGTATAAGATCGGACGCTTCAGGCACAACGGAATCGCTTTGGTCAATTTCAACATCCATGTGAACGCTCGGGTCCAAAGCCTGTGACTGCATCGAGGTGAAAGCATACTTATCAACTGACCGACATTTCGACGACCAATCATCGCAGGAGGGCATCTGCGATGATGTGGAAAATGCACGACGTACCCGAACAGAGGCAGAAGGCAATGGCGTCGATGCGACTGGTGCAATGCACAACGTTTTGTGTATCTTTTCCATGATGTCATGGAAGTGTTTGGTGGAATGATTCGATACTTGCGCATGCATCAACGTGGATCTGGTCGTGCCAGACGAGGAGGTTGTTGCAGTCTAGAAAGAAGAAACATGTGTTGTAAGCGGCGCATGCGTGTAGAACATCGCAGAGTGAAGGGAACCAATCGTGGCAGGGCCATATCTGCGCAAGCACAGAAAAATCGCGCAAAGATATCAAGGCGGAAGGAAGGAAGAAACTCAGACCATGGCACCGACCATGAAGGCAACGAGGGCCACACGTTTTATGCCACAAAACGTACCTTGAATGACGCACTTCCCAACAAGACACTCCCTGCGGCAGAGCAGGTTCCCTCTCCACCAACCGAGGATGACCGTGCAGTCCTTTTCTCCTCTGCATGTTCCTCAGAAATACCAATACCAAACAAGGCCGACCGTGGGATTGAGATAGTTGCACCTGATGTTGACGAAGGAACACCGATCCAAAGGCGTGACTCATTAGTTTGCTTCGCAACTGACGACGAAGTCATTGCGGAGATAATTTCTGGCTCCTTAACAGCTATTGAAGCCACAGTTTTAGCTCCATCCTGCTTAGCCTCTGGTGACTCTTGTGGACTAGACCTTGGTTTGGTAGCTTCCGTTGCGGCTTTAATAACTGCCACCAGCTCCCGTATGCGACGCTTGAGTACAGGAGGGACGGGACCACCAAGCAACGAAAGCATCTCCGGAATGGTAACAGGGGCGCGTTCCGTCAAAAGGAAGAGTTGGTGAGTCGGGAGGACATACCTGAAAAAAAATGTTGGTATAGCGCGAAAAATGGGCAAAGAGATACGAACCGCGTACTCTCATCCTCCTCACGAGCAATGCCTTCTCTCCATCGATGTATGGCCCTGTAAACCGCGGCTTGGGATCCCTGAACCTCCGTCCCTCCTATTTGCGAAGGTGTGGCCAATAACCCAACCTTGTTCCACTTCCTCGCAAGTGTATCCCACCCAATAGAACCCGTACCACTCTCTGGATCGTATACCTCGGGTTGGTGCAGCCTCAGGGCAGTACGGGATGAACGCGTTAGAACAATATGGATGAGACCCCGGCCATGAAGCGTTTGTGTCGTATCCGTGAGGGTGGGATTTTCATCAGATATAACTGGGGTTGTGGATGCTCGTTCGATCAGCGAGAGGCGAAGCATGTCATAAATGTACAGCAGGAAATGAGTGTCAGACCGGGCATAGGCTAGCATCTCAGACGGGAGTGGTCTGCACGTCAACACCAAAGAAAGGTGGGGCGAACAATGGGCAATAGAAATCTATTAGCCAACGAGAGGAGTATGAAAGCGAAGCAAGGCTGACCGAATCCTCCAATCAGCCAGCTGGTACCGTTTGTCGGGTACGAAATCGCAGTAGGTCTCCAACAGATAGGCAAGGCTCTGTTTTGGGAACTCTAACATCCAAGAAGCTCAATTGCCGTCGGGACAGAACGCGAGTACAAGCGCGTACCCAGTAGTTTTGATGCATGAAATGTATCAAATAAGCCAACGACGAAAATGTTAAAGTCTTGCTGAAGCCACACGATGTCCGATTCTGCGCCATGGAAAACCTAGAGTACAGAGCAAAAGAAATGTCGAACAAATACTCAAAGAATGAAGCGTACCTTGACAACTGAGGGATCTGCAAAAACCCTTGCAATAATTTTTCCTGCTTCATTAGCCATGCGCGCCTCCTCGCACTCGCTAGCACTCTTGTCCTTTGCTTGCCTAAGCCCCTCCCTAACTTCTGGTACCAACAAGTCAACTACGAAGTCTCCTTGTCTAGTCGATATTTGCATCAGTGCCAGGAATCCCCTGCAAGACCGGTATGAATGGTGCTCGAGATCGACGGCGAGTTCTGTCCCGGAAGAGATAATGTGCGCCACGGAGAGGAGAGCTTTCGGAGTGGAGATGAATGTCAGAGGATGAGAAGTTTCCGGTGAAGGAGCGGCGAGGGATGGGGGGAGCGAAGGTTCCATCGGCGGGTCGAATACGTGACTGGGGTACGAGGGATGAGTTAGCTCATAATAATATGGATGCAACGTGCGTTTCCTCCTCTCTTCCTCATCGTCATCTTCAAGGACATCCTCGATACTCCCATTCGGTTTCTCGTCGTGGAAAATATACCCAAGGGGAACCTGGGCACACCATTTATGTGGTATGAGAGTCGCGGGGATGTAAGGAGATTGGTCGGTGTTGGAAAGAGTATGCTTGAATGATAACTGCGGCTTCGGTAGATGAGAGGCGTGAGCAAGGGCAGGATCCAGTCGTCCACGAAATGGTTGTTTCTAGGGGTCATGTTAGTGAATCTAAGCAGATTAATTGGTGGTGCGTGCCTTTCGACTGATCTGGGTCGGAGCATCGACGGAAACGGTGGGAATGGGAATGGCAGGATCCTTCTTTTTGCCAAGAAACACATCCAGTGCACCGTCCGTGCTCTCTAACATGCCTTCCATCGGGTCTACGATATTGCGTACGAATTCATCCACCACGTCCTCCTCTTCTTGTATTCTGCTTGTCTTTCCACTTGCGGCGCGAACGAGTTTACCGGCCAGAGAAAGAACACGATCCGAGAATACATCAATCTCATGGGCAAGCACTGGGTCGATGGAACGATGAAAAGAGATGTCCGCTGGAAGAGATGTCGCTGCTAGACGGGTGGTGGTAAGTGCTGCTGCTTGAAGTGCATCAGAGTAGGCGGTAAAGGTGTCCACGTCGATGTCCAAAGATGGCCCCGCCATTGTTGGCAGTGAGTGTAGTGAGCGCACAAGACTCTCCACCAAAGAATTACAGTCACGACGGTCACACAGAGACTTGTGGACACGTGACCGTCGTTATATCAATAGTAGTACATCCTTGAAGGCTTGATTAATGTTGTACTAGCACTGTCATCATGGAACGACTTGCAGGTCATGCACATGATGCAGCCGTGTTTCCCAAAATCAATGCAAGTTACATTCTGGCGTTCCAATTTTCTTCGTGGTTTTCTTCCTTCTCTTCCATTTCCATCAAATCGACGATAATCAGACCCTTGGACCAGTCGTTTAAAAGTTACCTAGAATCGGATGGGGTATTTGTCCCAGAAGGATCGGAAGATGTGTTGGTTCTTTGCTCCCAGACTCTGATAGCATCGCTGAAACCCGTTTTATTACAGTGTAACTGGGAGCGCACTTTCGGACGACGACGAAAGTGGATGCTCTGATGGTTCGGAACCCGAGGTTCAACATTTCTCGTTTCCGGAGCTGGACGCAAAAATACGTGCTGCCATTGGAACATATCAAGCAGTCTTTCCAAAATTAAACTTCTCCTCCCCAAAGGTGTGCAAAGGGTTCACTCGCTTACATCGCTTGCATGCACAACCAACACGATCAGGATGCAGCATGGGTCCTTCCTATGTCCTCTCCCCTCAAATGTACTTCCCCCGCCGATGTCTACCTTTTGCTAAAATCGTCCGATTTCATCACACACGACCTGAACGTTGAACGTATCTTCGAGGGGTGCAGTAACCATGACCCGTCATCGTACGACCTAGAACTTGTACTCAGGAAGTGGTATCCTGTGGACCGAAGTCGAGAGGTACGATGCTTCATAAGGAACGACACGCTTGTTGGTTTGTGCAATCAACTCCGAATCCCGGACTGCATGACCCATCCCAGAAATCTAGGAGTTTCCCAAAGGGATATGAATTTCTACGATTATATGATTGACCCTGTCACACAAACCAACATCAAATTGACAGTACGTCGTATATGGGAAGAAAGTATTCGACCCAGATGGACGTTGACTCGACCAGATTGTACGCACCCTTTGAACGACCGGACTGACCGTTGAATTCTGAATGACGGATAACTATCCCTATCAGATGTCATTGATCTTCTACTCACTCGCGATCTTTCTCGAGCACATGTTGTTGACTTCAACCCTTACGCGCCGCGAACGGATCCTCTCTTATTCAGTTACGAAGAACTCCATGCTCTTTACATCCAGGCAGCTCGCGATCAGGCTCGTCCGTCCGTCGAAAATATAACCAATCTTGACCTTCCGGAAATCCGAGTGGTAGATTCGCCAATGCATCCCGCTGCAACACGCAACACGCCAGCGCACCAGCACAACATGGTGCCTATAGAAGCACTGAACCTCAGTGAGGGCAAGAGGATAGCTGAATTTTCCGAGATATGGAGAGATGAAGTCAAACGAGCCATGCGCAATGATGAAGACCCATAAACTAGCAGGATGAGGTACACGATGTTGCAGGGTATTCTATTACTATAGTTTTGCCTTAGGGTTAATACGCTTTCTCATTCCTTCGATGACCTCTTCTGCCTCGCTCTCAATTCTGCGCAGCAGAGCCTCGCATGTAGGGATATCCTTGATGAGGCCCATAACAATGCCAGCAGTCCAGACCCCATAGTCTGCGTCTCCGATGTCATATACAAGCTTTCCCCTTGCACCGGACACAAGATCACGCAAATCGGCGAATTGTGCACCATTTGGTCTCCTTTCAAGTGCCACAACCTGCTTTGACACTGAGTTCTTGAATACTCGTGCCGTATTGTTCAGAGTGCGCAAGATGTGGACAGTATCTTGTTCGTTGGATGCGACAATTTTCTCCTTGATGGCGTGGTGAATTGGACTGATTATGTTTCAGCGGGATGATTTACCAGGAATATGACAATAAATGTACCTCTCCACCGTACACATGAAACGTGTACCTAAATTGCGCATTCTAAGGCTTCTAAAAGAATGATTTTAATGATTTCACGCACCCATGTTTACTCCCTATCAGAGAAATGATTTAAGTGAGATTGAGTCCGTCTCTCCCGGTTAAGGGCAAAAACTCACCGCAGCACCAAGGGCTATGGCAGCCGCCAAACCGCGGCCATCAGCGAATCCTCCAGACGCGATGTACGGTATCTTCAGCTCTTGTGCCGCTCTAGCTAGCTACATCCAAGTAAGTCTTCCGGCTATCAGTAGACGATGTGGTTACCCACCAACACAAGACCCCCAATGTCCTCTTCCCCAGGATGACCAGCGCCTGGTGTGCTTATTAGGTACTCGTTCCCAAGTTGATATCAAAACTTGCCGTACATTCAAAGCCGTCGATGCTGAGTATATCAACACCCATCCGTTCTGCAGCCTAAAATAAAATTAGATACACAATGCTAGGCCATCGCAGAGGTAAGGGTGACAGTTGGATCCCGACCTTTGCATGTCTAATGGTCGTGCACTTGTGAATCACGATGCACCCATGTGATTTGAAAAATGCGATTAATTTCCCCGCTGCAAACCGTCAGTTACGGAACAAGGGATCGCAGAAGAAGCGAAGCTCACGGTTGTTTCCAGCAGTCTCGAAAATCCGAATGCCCTCCTCCACCGCAGCACGGGCGTAACCTTCGTAGTCTGGGGGATTGATGGTGGGAAGGAGGGTAATGTTGACGCCAAATGGCTTGTTGGTGGCCGCTTTTGCTTCCTGAATAGCGGTACGCAGAGCGTCAGGACTGGGTTGAGTGAGAGCTGTCAAGATTCCTGCAAATGATGTCATTAGTCATGCAATACTGCACCAGCCTCGACGAGCTAACCGAGACCGCCTGCGTTGGAGACGGCAGCAACAAGCGAAGGCTTTCCAACCCTATGGCAAACCTAGGATGGTATCCGAGCAATAACGAACGTGCGATACTCGTACCATTGCATTCCACCCAGAACGACTGGACTGGGAAGATGGATGACGATGAGCAGAACGTATATCGGTTTAAGAGGTACGTACATGGTTATGTGTAGCAGTTCGGTGAGAGGTGTGACGATCATCTTGACTGGTCAGTACCGGTCAGTGGTGATACCAGCGTCAACGTACTACCAAGTGCACTTGAAAAAGTTGGCTACTAGTACTGGATAAAAGCGAATTGCCATGCCAATGTCCATGCCGGTAGCGCAACACATGTGATAGTTTTCTGCATTGCTCGGACTCAAGGGCACGCCAGAGCCGGCAATCACATGTTGGACACCATCACCATGAATCATCCCGTCCGTTCCATTGAACGCGATCCCAGCCTTTATGCATTAGATGCGGAATCTTCAGCGTTCTTCAAGTCCGCCACTGGTATTCACGATGACGATCAACTCAAAGAACACATCTTGCGTGTCCAAGCCCAAGCGTACGCTGTGCGTGCTCAAGGTAAACGATTCATGCCTTTTTCGACGCTGAACTTTTCTTTCCAGGTAACCCCTTATCCGTGCATACGCTCCTTCAACTTCACAAGGCATGCTAGTGATCATACCAGGCAGCGCGGTCGACGTCTCACATACTTGCAAGGTTCAAGATATCCAAAGCGCCCGCTTACAAGGATGTGTTGAGACTGGGTCAAGAACGGAAAGGAGCATTGCTCCTTGATATCGGATGTTGCTGTATGTCCCTGTGTTCTCGCTTGCACGCAGGCGCTGTACGTTGACTTGCAGTTGGCAACGATGCACGGAAAGCTGCTTCGGATGGCTTCCCTGCCAAACAAATTATTGGGTCAGATCTGAAACGAGGTGAAGTTAGCTTTCGACCCGATCCCTAGCTTCTTACATTCGATTTTTGAAGAATTCTGGGATCTTGGACACATACTCTTCTGTTCCGATCCCACGTCCTTCCCAGCGACATTTGTGGCTGGAGATGTCCTCGACCCGGCTTTCCTATCTCCTTTCACAAACGAAGTGGAACCTCGTACAGCGCTCAACTTGTTGAATATAAGTACGTTGAATGATCTTCGCGGAAGGGTCTCGGCCATTTGGGCTACCTCATTTTTTCATGTCAGTCCCTCATCACCTGTTATTCGGATAGCCGGAGCTTTATTTGAAGATTTTCTCAGAGAAAGATCAGCATCGACTCGCACGTTCATTGGGATCTCTATTGTCCCCAGAGAGTGGCAGCGTCATATTTGGCACTCATATAGCGTTGGTCAACAAGGGTGTTCTCACTGACAGAATCGCTGATAGGGAAGTTACAATGTTCTGCCATGATCCTGATTCATGGGAAGAAATGTGGGTAGGACAGTCGAGTGTGGATGACGCAGCAGTTTTCCTTCGTGACAGCGTGAAGCTTGACACGGTGTTAAGGCCAGTGAGGTCTGAGACTGGGGAGGAATTCTGGAGCTTGGTGTGGAGCATCAAAAGAGTTTGATTCGTGTTTGAGCCGCGATGGTAGCAGCGCATACAAACAGCTTATACAACAGAACCCACTCTCCTATCAATGGTCTGGGTACCGCCCGTTCCAATCATAGCACATCTTGCAAAGTATTTTGCAAGGGCAAGTCGGACTACCTGCAGCCGTTGCTGTGTATCTTGACGGCCGTCAATGCGAAGTTTCATTTCTAGAATCCTGAGATAATCTTCTCCTGATCCCTGAGTTGTCCTCGCGGAAACTTCATCAAGGCGATAGAGTAAAATGCAGGCGCTAGGGTAGGAAAAGAGGGGGGTAGGTTCTAGAACACGGCTGAGTTAGCTCCACGCCCGCGTGTCGCTGTACACATCATGGATCAACTCGCCATATTGTAACAGCTGAACAGCATCGCATAGCAATAACCCCCACCAGCACTTTGGTGCAATCCCCTCTTGGAATATCGTGATCAGGTCCCAAGCGGCGTCTTGGAAGCTCGAATTTAACAGTCGCTGATGGAACTCGGCATACCGCACAGCAAATACCAGGCGATGGATAAAAACGTCATGTGCCCCGGGAGTTGCACGCAGTGCCTGGAGGGAGGGCGCGATATCGAAGACGTATCTGGTATATTGCTCCGGACCTAAAATGTTTCAGACAGGAATGGTTGCTTGGGATACAAGCCCTGAACCTGCGTAAATATATTCTTGCAATATGCGATCAACCACACGGCCAAGGCCAGGCCAGTCTTCCGCCGAAGAACAATATGACAACGCAAGACCATATTCCTTTTTCTGCACAAACGTTCGGGCGGCTATCTGCACCAGTGAAAGTCAGTAATCGTTGGAAAAGCAAAGGATACGACTCAACCCGGCAAATGCTTCTCCGGGCATTTTCTCGCTGGTATTCATGGCAGGTTGCGTTCAGATCTTTGATTATCCCAGATAGATCTCCTTTACTCGTGTTTTCGTCCGCGTTACATTCCGTGGCGGTCGTGGACCCCACGCCATGCAATCTCAGTGGGACACGCACCAGTACCTCGTCGGCAGTCTTTGCACCGATCTTCCCGCACGAAAACATGTATGCCACAGTAATTCTCCACAGCGCTGAATCAGCATGCAGGTACTGAGCATATGAGAGAACGTAAAAGTTCCTGGCTGTTAATTCCGAACTACACCCAGGGTCATTTTTCCATCCCAGATACATGAATTCACTCACTCATCGTTCGAATCTTTGTCGACCAGGGCCAAAGGTTCCATCATGTCCGCCAAATGGGCACTCAGCCAAGGATCGAGTTTCGCGGCATGGTCTAATGCTTTGACTGGGTCACCGATAAATAGCGCAGCATGGATCATATCTTCCAAGTCGGTCGGATCAGGAGGCATGTCCTCGAGGACCTTTGCAATGATATCACTTTTGGAAACCGCTTAGCAAGGCTGGAAGAAAACAGTTGACAAAACTCACGGAAGATCCTGCCTCCGAAGCCTTGAATCCACAAAAACACCCCATGCAACACAAATTTCCTTCCAGTCAGCGCCAAGCTCTTCGCAAACCTTTTGAATTATTTCCCCGCGCCCTTCCAGTATACCGACCAAGTCACTGAAACGATCCCACCAATCCTCACATTCGTCACGTCGGTCAGATTCAGGCACGCCGTCAAGCTCGAGCCGTAGTGCCTTGACCTTTTCTTTCCACCGGTGTGATGCGTACGCAAATTCTCGCTCTGCTTCGTATGCCTGGAGCTTGGGTTGTGTATTGAGTAATGGTATAAGGGTTTGGGAGAGTCGTCGTAGGTTTTTGGATGGATGCTCGGATAGTGTACCCAAGAAGAACGTCGCAGCCTTGCTCAATCCTCTGAGAGTCGCCCTTGGTGGAAATTTAGAAAGGGGAAAGATAAGTAGTAAGAAGGGTCGAACCTGGTTAGGTATCGCCAAAACGTTTCATCGAGCCAAGGACGTTCCAGGGTCGAGAGATGGTCTCCTTCTTCACTGGAAGGCTCAATGAAATGAGTATTCAGCCATTCCATGAGGTCATCTCCGACAGGAGCATTCTCGAGACCATGCTCTGGGACATAGAGGGTTACAAAAAGGGATAAACACGTATAGAGTGTTCTGTAGTGGTCGCTGGTGACTTGACGTGTTTCGAAAGAGGATTGCTGATAGAGCTCTTGAGAATTTGCAGAAATCAAGTCGAAAAACGTACTGCCGTGTGTACCCAACATTCTTTGGCAAAGTTAACATAGTCGAAGGCGAGCTTGCGGAGCATCCGTTGGCTTTGTACGTCCTGTAGCCTTGATAGAACTTTAATAGTTATAGTGGCACCAATAAAAAAAACCTCACAGATCTGCGCCATTTTGTGTAGCGGATTTCAACAAGTTCTGCCACGCAGCAAAGATGATCGAAGTGTCTCCGACGAACTAGGATATATTGAGGAATGAATGAGCACAAGAGGGGACATAAAGACACACCAAACGACGCTCGGACAGTGGCAAGGCCTCTGAGCTCACGAAATACACAAGTTGATCGTCCGGACTGGATACATGATGTCTTGCGGACAACTTCTCCGACTGCAGGTCAACGCGTCAGGAGATATCTAACGCCACAGTTGAATTCTCCTACCGAAGACGCTGGGTATATTGCATACGTTTCATTCAAAGGAGACGAGGTTGCATGAAGCGTTCTCCCTGAGTTTTCCAGCTCCTCTGCACATCCAGGGCCCAAAAGAGGTGGTACAACGCTCAGATGATCAGAGGGCATCTACAAAAGACGGTCACGTCTATGACTAATCAGCTTGAACAGACGCGTGTGGTTGGCGTTTCTTAAGTGTACCACGACATGGCCTCCATCGGAGCCGTTACGAAGCAAATCGCAGCACTTGAAATCTCCTCCAAGAAGCAGACAACGAATCCACCACCGACCCGGTCAACGCAGTCCAAACAGCCCAGTCAAACCAACGTTGCAAAACTCCTCACCAAATATGCCCCACCCAACCCCATTCTAAAGCCTGCCAAATCATCCGCTCTCCGGAATCAGACCAACGCAGAAAATAGAACAACCACCCCACCGTCCCCGACTAAATCCGTCGCTAAGCCACCACCCGCCATCGATATCGGAAAGTATGACGGGGGATTCGAGATAGACGACGAGAAAAGAGGCGAGAAGGTGTACGGCGAAGCCGCAGAGGATTTAGCACTCGATTCGAGCGTCTCGAGGCATGTCGCACCTTCGTACAATTATTCCATCGTAACGCCCTCTGCAGAACACAGCCCACCCGCGAATGGAACCTGAATGCGTTTGACATTGGCCGCCCTCTCGGAAAGGGCAAATTTGGTCGCGTATACATGGTCCGCACCAAGGTCGAACCGCGCTACATCCTCGCGCTCAAGTGCCTGTACAAATCTGAAATTGTCCAGTCTCGTGTCGAGAAACAAATCCGTCGAGAAATAGAAATCCAACAGAACCTTCGTCATCCAAACGTCTTACGTTTATACGGCTATTTCCACGACGAGAAACGTATCTTTCTCATGCTCGAATTTGCAGGCAAAGGCGAGCTTTACAAACAACTGAGCAAGCATGGGAGCTTCTCCGAGAAGCGGAGCTCGAGATATATCGACCAAATGGCGGACGCACTACAGTATTTGCACTCGAAACATGTTATCCACAGAGATATCAAGCCGGAGAACCTCTTGTTAGGTATCAACGGCGAGCTCAAGATTGGAGATTTCGGGTGGAGCGTGCATGCACCTAGTAACAGGCGACTGACACTCTGTGGTACACTAGACTATCTTCCCCCGGAGATGGTGGAGGGGAAAGAACACAACGAAAAAGTCGATTACTGGGCACTTGGAGTGCTTACATATGAATTTATGGTCGGAAATCCGCCATTCGAAGACAGAAGCAGCACCAACGGTCAGTGCCTCTGCCTAGTGACACAAGCCAAGACTCATCTTGATGCAGCCACATATCGACGGATAGCAAAGGTTGATCTTCGCATACCTCCTCATGTTTCGCCTGAAGCGAAAGACCTGATCTCCAAGGTGGGCTGTTACCTTCCATTCCGTGTACCCAAGCCCCCATGCTAATTCTACCTTGTAGCTCCTAAAATACAACCCGGAAGAACGAGTTTCCTTGGTGGAAGTTTCCCGACATCCTTGGATTGTTAAATACCGTCCGAAAGGCGCTTCACGGGGTGGGAGTGAGGCCTAGATCCAATAGCATTCAATTATGGGAATTACTTGCGTATTCTATGGACTTGCTATCAAGTGTTTCTAGTCGCATGTACTTTGCATGTACCAGTTGAATTACCGATCTGCTTCACGTATCCAATTACAAAGATCAATCCTGGATCGGCACTCGAGGTCATGTAAACCATGGTCTAATTCAGAATTGAATGGAATGAACATGATATGTATCGTCTAGCTACCATGCAGCAGTGACTGCTCCCGAACAATGCTTGAACAAAGCAAAAACAAGGAACACCCCACTTCAATGTATCATCGATGACATATCTGCGCGCATTCGGTTGTAGTCGAGCAGACCCTCGACAGGTCCAAGAGCCGCGATTGCGATCTATGCGAAGCTCTCAATATCAACAAATCACAAGAGTAGGATAGTGGACGTACATCCTTGTCCCACAGATATTTCTGAGCAACGCGTCTGATTTCTTCAGGAGTAACGGCATCGACGGCATTCTCAATCTGTTTGGGTGTCATACGGCGACCAGTGGTAACTAGTTGTCGGCCAATGTCTTCAGCAATCGCGGTCGTTCCATCTAGGCTGAGAAGAAGGCCAGCTTTCAGTTGGCTTTTAGCACGCTCAACCTCAACGTCGGTGGGTGCCATAGACATGCGTGTCCATTCCTTCAGTGTGAAATGGGCCATATCATCGAGGTTCATGAAGTTCTCCGAGACCAGATAAATGCCCCAGAGACCGGTATCCGAGTAGGACGTGGAGAAAGACATGAAGCTATTGGCGAGGTTGTTTGAAGAAATGATGTGCGAAAGTCGAGAGGAAAGCAGAGGGGATGCACCCAAGGAACGGTCCCAGTTACCCATTATCGATTGCATTACCAGCATGGGGAAATAATCAGGGGAACTCCAACCCACGCCTTCGACAGCAATGGCAACATGAGCGCACGGGAGTTCGTCGTCGCGAATCCGAACTTCTGAGCCAACGAAGTCGGTGCGAGGGTGGGCAAGACGACCAAGAGGAATGGGATTAGGAGAGACAGGGAGGGAAGAGAAATGTTTTTCGGCCAACTTTACGAGCTCCTGGTGGTCGACGCCACCTGCACCGACGAGAACCATGCGATCCGCACTGTAGTTGGTCTTGATGTAGTGAGCAAGGTCATCACGCTTGATAGACAAAATATTGGCTTTGGGACCGAGAATTGTCCGTCCGAGGGGTTGACCTATGGGATGTTGGTAATTGCCTCAAGGAAGAGAGCGAGGACAAACCTTGGAATGCGACGGAATGAAGATGATCGAAAACAACTTCTTCAAGTTGTTTGTCGACTTCTTGTTGCTCACGGAGAATGACATCTCGCTCGCGCTCTACCGCAGTACCGTCAAGTTTGGAGTTTTGAAGTATGTCGCTGATGATATCAACGGCAATGGGCACGTCCTTGCGGAAGCTCTTCGCGTAGTAAACGGTCTGTTCACGGGAGGTATACGCGTTCAGGTGTGCACCGAGATTTTCTACTTCCAGTTCAAGGGCATGTTGGTTTCTGCGACTTGTTCCCTTGAAAGCCATGTGCTCCAAAAAGTGTGCCGTCCCGTTGGTTTTGTCGGTCTCCGCACGAGAACCAGCATCTATCCAGACACCGACAGTAGCGGTTTGTGCATGCGAATGGGACTCTGTTGCAACGGTGAGACCATTTGGGAGTGTGGTCGTCTCGGTGAAGGGTGCCGGGATGTTCGCAGCCGTTGCGAACGACCTCAAAGGCCGCTGACGGGCTGTGTCAGATTTTAAGGTGCGCGACTTGAGAGGTAAACTTACGGGATGACGAGCTGCGCTGCGGAGGGTACGACCCAGCGACGCCGACAATGTTCGAGACACCATTCAGAAAAAAAGTAAAGTAAAGTGAGCACTCCGACTCTTTGCTTGTCCCAAACCTCGGGTGTTCTCGGTTGAGCGGAATTTGCTGGTTTTATTTCTCCGATTAAATGAATCATCACGTGATATTACTCTAGCTCTAATCTCATACTCGTCCGTGCACCGGGGACGACACACTTCCAAGGTCCTTGCGTATCACTGCGCGAGAGTGTGAATCCATTTTCGGATGCTGCGAGAAAGGCGTTAGAAGCAACGAAAGGTTCCCCAATCTCATCCCCGAAGCTTGCCGTCCGCGTCTCCGGTGCAACGAAGAACGAAATGTTAGGTATGGTGTCCGGGTCATATGCCGGAGCGTCCGATACAGAATCTCTGGGCAAGTGATATAGCTGACAAAGCCACGAGTCAAGAGTTATGCTTCCGGTAAAATGATCGACTCACGCAGACGATAGCACCATTTCTGGGAGCTGAAGCAGCATCGAGAGCAATCCCTCCACGTGATGGATCGCCTGCAATGATGCGGTGAAGTTGAGAGATCTAAACGGTTCCACAAGCAAAATGTTTGTCGACAGGACAACATGCGTCATCCAAAGATGTAAGATGATGGGAAATGGGTGATACGTGCCTGCTGAGTTGAAGGATCTATGGCGCCGACATAAAATTCGTCCTCTTTGCCTACCCATGTTTTATGTGAGGATGAAAGGCCATGTTTTCGGATAGCGCTGAGTAACAATTGCGTGGGATTTCCTGAATCTAGCGACAGGATTATATTGCCTTCGGAACTGAGATCATGTAAGTGACTTTATTAGAAATGAGTGTAAGAGGTATTACCTCGTAACGCTCAAATTACGGCTTAGGGCAAGTAGTGGAGGGAAAGATAGCTCGACCACCGGCGGAGATGAAAAAACGTGAGATGTGAGCGCAATGCCAATGCCTCCGTTCGATAAAATTGAGCCATTATAGAAAAGCGTAACCGGACGACCCGTAATGAAGGGTGTAGACGAGGCTATGAGGGAGAGCTTCACACCAGACAAGGAAGTAAGACAAAAAATGAGCTGAAATAGATATTACAATACCACAGACCTTGTTCGCATGTGGGAATGCGCCCTGTAGCACGGCCGCAACTCCCTCCGGTTGCTTGTCAGAGAAATAAAAGATATTATCGATGTCTAGTGGGCTGACGAGCATGGTATTGAGCCAGAGATCGTGTTAGCAAATGAGAGACGTACTCGATATTTCGCAATTCCCCAGGCAACGTTTCTGAGTCTAAGCCATTTCCGTTTCTTGAATTCAACGAACGAGTGACCAAGGTTGTGGTACTGGGATCCCAGACGCGTTCCCAGTTAACCTTTCCATCAGATTCGGAAAGATCCCCGGGGATTTGCATTCGTGAGTCTTCAGTGTTGAGTCGTATTCCCCCTCTTTTTCGAGCAGCGTGCCACCTCCCGACATGTACCTCTGCGCGACCAGAAATCGTGGAACGGAAGGACACACCACTCACAAAGGCGCACGCGAGAGTGCATGAATGAGGTCCACCGCGTATCCTTGGGTCGACGTGTTGATATGGTAGTGGTGCAGATATGCAACCGACATGCTTGGGATAGAGCTGGGCGAGAGTGGTTGTGATGTGAGATAGATCCTCTGGAGGAGTTGTCGAGGAAGGAGCAAGTGCGAAGAGGAGAATGGGATTAGGCAAGGAAGGTTTATGTCTTTTCTGGTGTGACTCGAGGATGGTGAGCAGTGAGCGCGCACAACGAGCATTGTAGGTAACCGCGGTAAAATGTTGGGACAACCTCGACATTTTTTGTGAGTAACTTGACCCTCCCCTGAGTGACTCGACAACTATTTCTGACGCTCGTCACGTCCAAGTCCAGAGTCTAAAAAGCTATCGCTGCAACGCGGAAGTTGCTTTTTTTTTCGAGGAAGTACCTTTTCCGAACAACGGGTACGAAAGCTTGAGTAACAAGTACATCGACGGTCGCGGACTCGCGCTGGCTTGCAGAGCCCATATAACTAAGAAAATTTGACCGCGAAAGAAATACACGAGTGGGATAAGGGAAGCTTTCCATACTACTAGTAAAATAACGCAAAATCAAGCTATTACTGGCGAGGAATACACGGCCGTATCTCCTGGTCTCTATAGTTATAGTAATAACTACAGTATAGTGCAGGAGTGACAGGACTCATGCTGAAAGATTGTTGCCATCTTTCATGGCTGACCAAAGGTAGCTCTCGAAATCCGTAAGATCGAAAGCGAACATGGAGCTTTTCATAAGATTTGTGTCGGGCTTGGCTGCCCTGGGCTCGGGTTCTGGATTTCCATCTGTCTTTCCCCCTGAGGATGTCTTCCGAACACTTATGGTTGAATCCCTTCCGGAGTGCTCGTGTGTGTCACTGTCAAATCATCAATCAGTACACAGGGGTATGTTCGCTTGTCTGTTCACTTGCTAAACGGGGGTGGGAATGGACATGACTGGGACGAAAACAGCCATGACGAAAGCCACGGAGAGTATGGAGCTGGAACGCATCGCACAAGACGGTTATGATCGACAAAGCGTGTTGATAACGAGAGTGGTATCAGGTCGTCAACGATCAACTGATGGTATCTGGAGAATAGATAAAGGCTGACGAAAAGTAGAATGTGAGCAGGTCGACGTGGAATATGTGTGTAGACTCACTAGCCAGTACCCGTGGGCGGAAGGGTTGGAATGAGGGGCCTGATCTAGGGCTAGCATTTGTACATTTGTACGTTCGGGGGATATCATGATGAAACAACTTTGATGGGAGATGTCGATGAAACCACCACGTTTCTTAGATCTCATAGGTTACTGATCACTGACGGTGAGTCATTAATCAGAGATATTGTCTCATCCGTACATCGAGTGCGCTCTGAATCGACTCCGTGATCAGCAAGGCGGTAAAAAAACGACGGTCATACTACGAACGGCTAAAGATAAGGACTCGGAGTGAGTGATGAGGAACTTACTTGCCTCTTTCGAACTGTCTAGAAACGATCAATCACTATGACACCACCAGATCCACAGATTCACCACACTCGGGCTGACTACAGAATATCAACCCAACTAGCGTGATGTAGATCATCTAACATCACATGCCATTGAGATCCGATAACCGGACCACCGCATTTTGGATCGATCCGGCCCGCCATCTATGTAATTAGCGTATACTTGATGAAAAGATTCGGCCGGAAGATGAAGTACTAACTCCGGGCCCGAGCGCTTGACCGAGTCCTAGATTCCGAGAACGCCTTACCACGAAAACTCCATTACTAAGCATCAGTAGAAATCATTAAAATCGCACCTGCCTATCGGAGCGAGTTAGATCACGCATTACGGTACCCGCCGTTATCAAGAATATTCAAACCAGCGTTGCAAGTTGGGAGCTGGCCAATAGGGCAGAACCAACGACACTCGACACATGACGAGTCAGCACCGCGTCTACACCGTGACTCCAAACTAACTATAATAATACTCGGAATTTATCTGGGACGTCCCTGAGTACTTAACTACAGCACCCCAGAAAAAAAAAACACAGCGGGACCTTGACTTACCTTAAGGCTCTCAACCTTGTGAAGGCGTTACTTGAGTAAACATCCATCGGACGACTCCCAACGCGAGCGTTCGCTATCAATGCCATGCATCAACTGTCAACTTGAAGCCCTGATGCTTGCCGATGCCATCCAACAACCGTGTCGGACCTTACTGTATCTTCGTCATATCCTTCAACTTGAAACCGTCAACCCGATCCGACGATGGGCCAAAACCCATACCCCACCGGGTACTATCTCCTTTTTGGGAGCCGACCTATTGCATCCCAACTCTGAGGCCGCCGCGCGGCCCGCGCGGAGCCGCATGGCAAGCGGCAGATACTCCCGAAGTTATCCTGGGTTTGAATAGTAGTAATACCTCCTAGCAGATCGTTGATCGGCGGTTTATCGTTGATAAGAAGCCTTCTTCTGCTCGCCCGTATCACTCAACCTAGGGACACCGATCCTTTCTGCCACTGTGGGATGGGCCCTCTAGTGGCCCACTCTCTTCAGTTGCGGTCCCGCTGGGAGCACGCCCTTTTAGTTGAGGTAGCGGTTTAAGTTCGAGCTTTCGCGGCGCAGGCTCGAAAACGCACGCTTCATGTCACCCGTTTGAACGCCCGCCGGACCGCGCCGGTAGGAAACACTGAGACACGCAGCCAAACGAACTGGTCCACGTTCTATAAGACGACTATGATGTAGAGGAACTGATCTAACATAGGAAATACCCATCGTGATAGATAACGATAACGCAAGGTCATGGTGGGAATAATGAAAAGAGTTGACATGACTGACCCCACTTATCGCCTATGTAGGCAGCGGCGATTGCATTGCCACCACTACCAACATGTGAAATCATTTTGTTCCGCATCTCCACGCCCACTCCATGTGGCACATCGCCTACAAAAGTCAAGCGGCTGTTCGGCAGAGTTGGACCCAATCACCGGCACGGATCAATGACAGAAAAGATAACTCAATGTGTGGAGGAACGATGCGAGAGCCATCCAAACAGAGTCGATAGATCGGGGACGGGATACAAGATTCTCAACAATAAGGAAGTAGAAGGAGGTCCGACAAGTCACCCATTGAGAAATAAATCCGGCCAGTGGTATTATGTAGACTCCCCTCAGCTTAAACGAGCCATCCGTTTCCTCGACCGCACCCGCACGGGATGTTCCTCCTCCTCGTTGGCGTTCATGTCAAAGTTGTAGGGCAGGGGCAGCTCGCGCGTGACGCGGTACAAACCCACATTACTGAGGTGTTTGTTCTCAAGTCGATCTGAAACCGTCAAACACGCAAGTGATCGCGAAGGAAATGAAAAATGATCGTACAAAAGTTCCATAGCACCCTCCGTAACATCTCCAGCATGCCAGCGATGAACGAATGTAACTCGGCGCTTCCTCCGCTGAAGAATACATAGATTAGCCAATTGAAGCGAATGCACAAGTCGAATAGCTGCGAAGATGAGCTATAATCAGCTCTGTAAGAGGAAGGGTGGCGCGACCCTACCATGGTCAAGTAGTATGACTAGGATATCATCAGTGGGATGGAGACACAGGGAACAAGAACACGCACCGGTATTTGTGATTTATAGACAAGTTCAGGTCTAAGCAATGGATACTGGGCATACGGTTTACACATCGCCCAATCCACCAAATAGTCCTGAGACGGGAATATGTCGTGGCAGTCGAAGTGTACGGAAGGGTAGGAAGTTTGAACTTACCCAAGCACACCCGTATAATGAATTGACACTCGCCACCAAGCAAAAGAGAATGTAGCTGTAACCGGTATGGGCGCTCGCTGAAAGATGACATTAGCTGAACGTCGGCCATCGTAGAATTAGATATACTCTGACTCCTCCAGTAGCAGTAAACTAGGTATTCTATGATCCCCGTCCCATATTTGCCAGCCTATTTCAATCAAATGATGAGCATTGGATGAGCAAAAATCCCTAGTGTCATACATTGATAAGCTGGCTGGGAAGCTTCGAGTCCCAGTATCGCCTCAGGCTCTGTAGGAAACGTGCAAGGAAGGGCAGCGCGCCAAGAATAAAATACCATTCCCAATTACGACTGACACTGCATGTGGACCATGCTTTTTGTGCTTGAGGGTCGTAAGCCAATGATAGGAGAGTCTGAGATGTACTATTGCTATTTGGAACGGACGACGCTAGATGCGAAGTCGTAACGTTGACGGGGAATGAAGCATATAACGAGGATCTTACCAACAGAGGATTGCACGGTCGAACTGGCGGAGTCGACGAAGGAGTGGGCGTAGAAGCAGCCCACAAAATATATGTTGGAAAGCGAATACGCAAGACTGCACAACTGATCACTGATAGTAACAGGTGAGGTGGTTTGGGTGAGGCAAACATCGAAGATCATACCCGAGCCAGAGATCTGCGAACTGGGATATAATCAGAATTTGAAGGTATCTTGTGAAGTTGATATTCGGCGACTACTGACCTCTACCGTCCATAAGCCACTAACCCCAAGCCTAGCTATCTTCCTGATTGTCCACCAACGAGCCTGGCTCCACATGAAACTCTGTACGTCCAGAACCCCTCGGTATCAGACCTGCACGAGGAGGACTGAAGGACTTACACGGATTGGATTCAACATAGCCACGGGGGTGAAAATGAGCCAAATCAAGGGCCACATCATTGGGGGACCAATTTGGGCCAAGGAGAACCAAAATGCGCAGGCAAGGGTACACAAGAGGAAAGAAGGAAGCTTATGTGCTGGGTCAAAACTAGGTCGCCGCGCTCGCCATACGACACGTACTTCAAAGTATTCACGATAATCAAGTCTTGACCGTGGATTCAATTCTGTGCAGATCATCAGAGAGCAGACGGAGCGCGATAAGAATAACGCACTGAGGATAAAGACATAGTTAATTTTGCTGCGCGCCCACACGAAGATATTTATGCCAATTAGTAGAGCCAGCAGCACCGGTATAAGGAGTATCGAGTAAATAAAAAGCAGGATATTCCATGATGGGAGTGATTCCCGTGTTTGGCGCTGAAAGGCTATAAATGCAATTTAGAACGATCCCATTGAAAAATCTTGTGTTTTCCTACACAGGTAGCAGCCTCCAACGATTGCAGCAACTGCTAGCCCTAACCACAATCCGGAGCGGAATGTGGTGAGATGGTATGTCTTCGATACTGGCCTGACTTGAAGGTGGTACATTGCTCTTTTCTTATTTCCACGTTCTAAGTACGAAATACACTGAATGATGAATTCCAGAAAGCGCAAACCTGGAGGGAACGTACCAAATTGCATCGCGAAAAGGTATTCCATTTCCTTGAGCATTGTGCTAACCACACCACCAGAGGCAAATGCGGAGGGCTCTATCTACAAGAATAGAATGCTTGAGCATTACGGTGTCATTTACCTGGGTGACTGCGTACCTTTTCCTTTGTGTACGTCTCCTCGACAGGGATCTTGGTAATCTTTCTATATTTCCTCAACACTTTGCGAAAGCCAGTAAGGTTAAGGATCTTGGAAGCAGTCCAAGAATAGCATGGGTGGTAGTTCAACCGTCAACGAGATAGGCACAGATCGGATCAAGTAAATTTGAGCAATGTCAATATGCACAGCACTTGACTCGGAGTTATTCAAAAAGCTTACTCTATAATTGTTCAAGATCTCGAGGCCACTATAATAGATGGTACATATCAGCAACCAAGACATGACAGAGAAAATCACATAGTTGTACTGGGGAGACCCAGCTCCCCCCAACATCTTAGAGTGAATAATGTTGTTCCAACGCACCGGTAATGTTCAATAACAGCCTTTCTCAGTCTCTTCCTAGCAAGGTCATATTCACGAGGATTAAGGGGGTTATCTGTTGCACCAGGCAATAAGCATGGAAGGCCATTCGAGCCTTTGGGAGGACCTACCAGAACCACCGACCGCCTTCGGAGAGGGTACAAAGCCGGTTTGCTTTTCCCCCTTTGCTGCTCCATTCTTGTTCCTGGATGAAAATTTCGGAACTTTGTGTCGAGATGATTGCGTCCCTTTGCCAGCGAGACCTCGATACCCTTTATTGTGAGTTAAAGGAAGAGAACTTGACACAAAAATAATTCACCACCACACACTGGTTCAGAAACGGTGATACCGTTCCTGCTGGTTAGATGGGTCGGGTCGGGTCTCGTGTTGCGGCCTGAGATCCACTGGACCATTGACGAAGGTGTAGATGAGATGGAGGTATATGTTCTCGTGGCCCAGCTCTGAGTCTTTGAGTGCGCGGATGATTCCTAATGTGTCAAGGCTAGTGGCACGTCCATACGTCGACAATAAAGAGACTGACATAGAACAAATGGCGGTGTTTTCCAAGTTCGTTGAGTTGCTTTCTTAGCAATTTGAGACGTCCATGCATCTCTTGCTCCCTCTCTGTGTAAAATTTATCTACTTTGTCTAGCTCAGCGTCAAGGATGTCGAAAAATTTGGTATGAGTGGCTGGCAAGTTGGAAAGCAATGTACGCAAGGGTGATCGTGTGATGGTTTCTGTTTAAATCGGTGTTAAATTATGGTTCAATATTGACGGACAGAGAAGAGAGATACTTGAATCCCTGGAAGCTGGAGAAAATCGATAATGTCTCGAAGAGGAATACACTAGTATTTTTTGTGAGGAACAGCACTGGTACTCAAAGAATATTCTCACATGTGAAACTATCGCATTTCTCCTCGTCGTTGGGTATGGTACGATGCATATAATCGACGTCTTCACTTCCAAAGGAATGCAAGGCATTAGTCTGCAGTGGAGCATTGGCTCGTATAACATCTAGCTGTGCTTTAAGCCCGCAATAGTCTCTGTTGGATAGGAGGTGATCATATTCCCGGAAATGAAAGCCGCGTCAGGGTATCAGCATTCGAGAAAGAGCACAGTAAAATCTTTACATGTAAGCCTTTTCCCACTCAGGGGCCTAAAAAAAGGGATTCAGCACAAAGAATATGCAACGATGAGGCTCAGGGAAATTCACCTGGGTATCTTGGAGGTATCTATGGCAAAGGAGAAAGCGACAAGCAGGGGTTTCGTGAGGAATGAGCGACGCAGCAAAGATCACCTTCTCACCTAGCAAACTTCATAGTGAAGAGTCTATCGAAACTGACAGATTGTTCCTAAGAGGGAATCTGTCACGCATTATAAGAGACCGGGATCGCTCGGGATGAATTTTCTCAATCATGTCAAGCAATGGTCTGAGGTTATACGGTCAGCACCGGAAGAAGTGACGAAGCTTTCTGAATCTGGCTTCCCGAACTGGTACCGAGCGTGTCACTGTGGATACTTTTAGATTCGTATCCAATATAACCATTCGATGTTGAATTTATCGTGCAAATGTCGTAGTTGTAGTTGATCCATTTGATCAGGTTGCTGAAGTGGGACCACGAGGAGTTACTAGTATTTGTAGCAGGCCCTGAGTTACTTACTGCCACGGAATACAAGTAGTACTGGAGAGCAAAGCATGGTAAATTCATTTGAAGTGCATCGTATCGATCCGAGTCTGACTTGTACAGAGGATCATTTGAAGTCTTGATTGAACCCGTCTTAAACTTGATAAAAAAAAGTCGAACGTTTCCGAGTCGTTTCATCTGAGTTGCTGTCATGTGAGATGTGACGTCATCTACGTGTGTGACATGTCTCGTGACCTCAGGTGCCGCATCACGTGTCCTCTAGATCGTTCGTTGCCAGCTCCCAGCCAGCCAGGCTCACCACAGCTTTTATCATGAGCTTTCAAGATATCGAGACTGGTCATTCACGGCTAGGTCCTCAAAGTAGTAACACCCTACAGTCGCGAGAAGACTCCAACTTCCTGTCCCTACAGTCCTCGTTATCCCTGCAGGTGTTCAAGATCAATAGTAATGTTCAGGGAATTTTGAAATTGGTGGACCAACTCGGCACTACAAAGGACTCTTCCTCCCTTCGTAAACAACTGTGCGTCGTTTTGAATTGTCCTTCGTCAAACTCTTATCTCAATAATTACTAGCCATGACCTCACGGAAACGACGAGAGCTATGGCGAAGCGGGGGTCAGAGGACTTGAAGAAGCTGTCCTCTATACCAGCCACGGGCGTAAGTCGATGTGTCATGATTAAATTTCTGCATTAGGACTCAGTTTATCCGTCAGTCCCATCAGAAGACATCACTGCAAAAGACATCACACGATCTTCAATTGTCCCTCGTGGCATTCCAACGGGCACAACAGCTTAGCGCAGAACGACAGCGAACAGTAGTAGAAGGCGTCAAGCTCGCGGTAGAAGACGACCGCTCCCATCTTTCGTAAGATATTTTGTTCGTGCGGCTGGTTTGTCGTTCTAACCTTGGCAAGTGAATCGTCCCCTACACCGCAGCAGCAACAGGCACAGATACTTCAATCCCAACTGTCTCCAAATGAGCTTGCATACCAAGAATCATTGATTCGGGAACGAGAAGTTGACATCCAGGAAATTGAGACGGGCATTCACGAGTTGTCCGAAATATTCCGCGACCTTGGTACTCTGGTGAATCAACAGGGCGGCATGCTTGGTTCGTTTTTCCAAGCTACGAATGTCTTACCTTGCTTGCTAACATGAGTTCAAATTCTAGATAACATCGAGTCGAATATTTATTCGATAGCCTCTGACACTCGGGGTGCTGCGGAGGAACTTTCTACTGCATCAGAACACCAGCGGAAGGCTGGTCGCCGTGCTGCTTGTCTGATGTTCATCATCGTGTTCGTAGTAGCCATTGTGCTCATGGCGGTCAGTCGCTGCGAATTTATGCATCTTACTGGGTTACTGAATTTACCTGTTTGCTCTCAGATCTTGTTGCCATAGACAGTGGTATTCTGTATTCGGAACATTATGGGATTGAGATATAGACATACGAATCCGTGTGGTGAAGTTATCAACTTTAACTTTCACATTATTCGATGCATGGTAATGGACATGGTGCATTTGTAGCTTGTCTTTATCCCTAAATTCCTATATTATATATGGTACAGCCTGATTTTATGCTACTGTCTCGCCTTGATGGGGTGGGCCTGGGGTGCTTGGCTATTACACGTCCCCTCGACATTACTTATGTAGCGAACTGGCGTCATAGCAATAAAGAGTTTGCTCAAGCAGGCTGCATCAATCGACCTGTTGAAGCGCCGCGATCACGTGCGTTGGTGGTGTTCCAAATGGGTCCGAGTGTGAGGCATTGACTCGGGCTCATCAGCGCAGGACGCGACCTTATTTCCTATAAAGACTCGCTCCGCGTTCGCCTTCGCATCCCTCAATCATGGAAGCCTCCCCATCCCACGCCGGAAAGAACGCGGCCACCTCAAAGCTGCTCAATGACTATGTCAGTTCAACCCTTTCCATCGCAGAACGCGTCACTGACATCTGACCTCTCAGCAACTCGGGGACTCCCTCGGCAAGGGCGCGTTCGGTCAGGTATACCGTGAGTTCTGAACCACACGCGGAGAATCTAGACAGATTGATTGGCGAGCGTAGGTGCACTTAATTGGGCCACTGGAGAAACCGTCGCTGTCAAGGAGATCCAACTGAGCAACATACCCAAAGGCGAACTCGGGCAGATCATGGTTCTTCTTTTGATGCTGATTTTTTGCGCCTTTTTCTCATCCGTTGCTATAGTCGGAGATCGACTTGCTCAAGAATCTCTACGTAGGGTTCCTTGTCGTGTCGCGTCCGATCACGTTGCTGATCGTGTTTAGCATCCTAATATCGTCAAATACAAAGGATTTGTCAAGACCCGGGAGTATCTGTACATCATCCTCGAGTACGTACGCTTACACGTCCATCCGTTCTCGATCGTTTGATTTCCTGGTAGATTCTGCGAGAACGGATCGTTACACAACATTTGCAAGCGGTTTGGAAAGTTTCCCGAGAATCTGGTTGCTGTATATATTCGTCAGGTGCTCGAAGGCCTCGTGTACCTCCACGATCAAGGTGTTATCCATCGGGATATCAAGGGCGCGAATATATTAACGAACAAGGATGGATGCGTCAAGCTTGCGGATTTTGGAGTCGCTAGTTCCACCACGACAGGCGCTGTTAGCGACGATGCTGTCGTTGGCAGCCCCTACTGGAGTAGGTAATATCACTGTGTCACTCAGGCGGTTGACATCATGTTGTTGTCAGTGGCACCAGAGGTCATCGAACAGTCAGGTGCAACGACAGCCTCGGACATTTGGTATGTTGGGTGGGGCTGGGTGTAACGTGTTTTCTCATATTCTGACCCCAGGAGCGTTGGTTGCGTCGTCATTGAACTTCTAGAAGGCAAACCACCATACCATTTCCTTGATCCCATGCCCGCACTCTTTCGAATCGTACAAGACGATTGTCCGCCAATACCAGAGGGCGCTTCTCCGATTGTGAAAGACTTTCTTTTGCATTGTTTCCAAAAGGACAGCAATCTACGAATATCAGCAAAGAAACTCCTGAGACACCCATGGATGGTGGCTGCGAAGAAGCAAATGGATATATCTGCCGGAAAGGACGGACATCCGGGAAGTAACGACTCCCAAACATCATCTGCACAAAAGCGTCCTACGAGTAATTATAACTACGATGAAGCTGTTCTGAAGGTTCAAGAATGGAACGAAGCCTTGAAATGTGAATTTCCTCTGCCTACCATCCAACTGAAATAGTCTGATTATGTCTAGCCCCGTCGCGTCCGTCGAAACACGGCGGTCGTGCTGGTAGCAGTGATGGCCCTCCTCCATCCCCTACGCGTCCAATGCAGAATAAAGCGAGCGTCAACTTGTTTTCACACTCTGTCCTTGGGCTACAACAATCGATATCAGCACCCATGGCGGTTCTCAAGCCACCACCGCCTGCTCCAGGTAAACCATCGGCGCCTGTTGGTCTTGTGGAGAAAATCCGGGAACCATTAGTATTTGTGCAACCTGAAGAGCAAACTGATAACTGGGATGACGATTTTGAGGATGGGCCTTCGTTCTCAAAGTTGCAGGGTGCGTGGTTCATTTGTTTTGATGCCTTGATTTGACTGTGCAATGCAGCGCTAGAGAAATCGGCCGCGGAGGATGATAAACCAGAAGGGGACGACAACGCACAGACGATACGGCCAAATCGTAGTCCAGCTGGTCCAAGCACGATCCCACTCGCGAGAGCCCCCGCAGCAGATATCGTCCCGATCGTGGAAGACTATTCAGACCTTGCATCGGAAGAAGATGACATCATCTTGCAGGAAAAGGTGGCGGATTTCAAGGTTGGTTTCGACGCGTTTCATTTCTGCTGCGCAAGTGATTGATCGTCGATCGTAGATGAAGAACTCTGTGCGCCGAGGGTTGTTCCATCCGGATGATATCAAGACGCTCGGGATTACGCCTACTTCTCCTGGGCCCACGTCGGCTCCGCTTCCGAGTCTGTCACGCAAGCCCTCGCGTCCTTCGTTGAGCCCTGCGGGGTCGAACGGTCCGCCACATGGGTCACTTCGCTCGCACTCGCGCGCGTCGTCGTTTGTTGGGTCTGGTTCGAGCGGGTCTGGATCCTTTGGACGGTCGGAAGCGAGACGCGTTGCGAGCGCGCATGAGTTTGACAAGTATACGGAAGAGGACGACGAGGACTATGATGACGTGTTTGGCAAGGCCAATGGCACCAGTGAGCTGGTTTTTTATTGATGTTGGTGGTGTTGTGACTGACAGTGGTATCAGCACTTGAGCAGCCTATGCAAACGCTGCAGCTCAATACGCGGTACTCGAACAAATCTTGGGTATGTTCGGTCACGTTTTGCTTCGTTTGCCGGGGTTGTTGACTAGGGATTACATAGCTGGGAGACGAGGACGACGAAGACGATCCGTTTGCAGAGGTACGAGGTGTCGCTGGGTTGTGACGTGTCGATCTCACAACCAGTCTAGATCGACGAAGGTTTTGCAGAGGACGATCTGGAAACGAATTTACAACGCGACAAACATGCTCGACTGTGCAGCATGGTGAGCCAGCTGATCGATGAGCTCACGCCGTCGGCACCCGACTTTCAGCTCCGAGACGCTTGTGATCAGCTGGTAGGAATTGAATGTAGGCAAACGGGACGCGTTTGTTGATTGACCTCGTTGCAGATTACGATCATGACGGAGAACCCGGAAATGTTGTTCCAACTCGTCTCTTCGCATGGTATGCTCGCGATTTTGGAGGTCTTGGAAGGCAAATGTTCTCGGGACGTCTTGATGAAGCTCCTTCACATCATAAATCTAGTATGCCATTTCACTCCAGGAAGTCGCTCTCGCTGACACGCACATTGGTAGCTCGTGACAAGCGATCTCGGGGTTTTGGAGAGTTTTTGTCTCATTGGTGGTATTCCAGTGATGATGGGTAAAATCATGCCATTGGTTTTTAATTGTCTAGCTTACGATGAATAGGTTTTACTTCTAAAAAGTATCCCTCCGAGTGTAGGACAGAGGCGTCGAATTTCATTCGATTGCTCTGCCATACGTCGGCATTGACCCTTCAAATGTTCATTTCGTACGTCTCTCTTAATCCTTGAAGACGACTCGTCTGACCGTCTACAGCTGTCGCGGACTCAAAGTTCTCGTCGATCTCCTTGACGAAGACTATACGGAACAAAGCGAGCTCGTCGTGGACGCGCTCAACGGGATCGGAAGCGTGTTTGAGCTGCAAAGCCCGACGACCAAGAACGATTTCTGTCGCATGTTTATCAGAGAAGGCCTCCTGGACCCGCTGTCCTCGGCGCTGTTGAACGTCATGGGAAACTATAGCGGGACGGCGATCGAGATGAAACACAAGATCATACAGATCTTGTTGGTATTTTCGCAGGTGACGCAGAGCGATATACATGTACGGAATGCGATGGGGACGCGCAAGATTATCCGACGTAAGTTTTCAATATGCAGTGTCATGTCGCGAACGCTGAGATGACGTATATAGGGTTGATGCGGGCTTGCGAGTTATTAGACGGGGACTGTCTGATTCAGATGCTCAAGGCGGTCAAGCATCTGTCGATGAATCCTAATCTGCTTGAAGTGTTGCAGAATGCCAACGCCATCGAGATTTTGATCAGACTGTTGGACGAGGACCGGGCGAGTCTGCACGGCACGGTAGGTCGTTCAACTGACGTGATGATTCGGATCCTGATGTGGTACCTCGCAGGAAGTGTCGAACCACATTTTCCAGACGTGCTACAACCTTTGTCGATTAAACAAGTCACGGCAAGAAGAAGCGGCACAAGCAGGGATTATCCCGTGCCTAAAGCGGGTCATCGAGACAAGCTCGCCTCTGAAACAATTTGCGCTTCCGATTCTATGCGACCTCGCGAGTGCGGGCAAGAGTTGTCGAAACCTGTTGTGGCAGCACAACGGACTCCATTTATACCTGAAACTGTTGGAAGATCCGTACTTCCAAGTGAGCGCATTGGAGGCCATTCTGTCGTGGTGTGTTGTTTTCTTCTTCGTCGCGCGTCAGGACATGTGTGGATGATGGGCGTTGCAAGGTTGCAAGATGAAACAGCCAAGATCGAGGATCAACTTGTAAAGTCCGAGTCGATAGACGCGCTGCTCAAGTGTTTCGTGTCTGCCAAGGCCAATTCGTTTGAGAATTTGCTGGACCCGCTTCTCAAGATCTGTCGAATCTCGAATGCGGTGACGATCGGGCTCGCAAAGGCGACGTTCTTTAAACGGATCATCGATCGGTTGTCGCACAGTCGGGCGGTGGTGCGGCTGAACTTGTTGCGGATACTGAGGACGGTGTGCGACGTGCATCCGAACCGGGCGATTTTGGTGGAGCGGTATGGGCTGCACGAGATTGTGAGCAAGTTGAGCCAGGAGGACGGGGCCGTGTTGGTGAGGGAGTTGGCGAGGGAGATTTTGCCTGCGCTGGCGCCAGCACTGAAGCCGGCGGCGAGCAAGGCGGGGCTCAAGGGGACGGACACAGCCAAGAACAGTTCGTTCATTGCACCCAAGAAGGCGCGGCGGACGGCGTCGGAGACGTCGGCGATGCTGGGGACGCCGGGGACGCTTCAGACGCGGTTTGGGGTGGAGCGATCACACTCGTCGTCGCGACATCGACTGGGGGACATTGCATGGCAGGCAGGCGGGGGCAACATTCACGGGAGAAGATAAATTTGTATACTTAACCATACAATAATGAATGATTAATCTACTTGCGAGCAAAGGGAATCTGGAAGCCCGAGACGAGGGCTCTGGCCTTGTTCTGAGCGCCCTGACCCTGAGCATTGGTGATAAAGTGGATGTGCATGCCGTGGGTTTTCGGGTAGGCTTCGAGGTTGACCTCGATTTGGGGAAATAAGCCGAGTGCCTGTGGAGGTAGACCGAACGAGACGACGCCTGCGACACCGCTGGGGGTCTGCATGTTTGTGGAGGAGGGGGGGAGGACGACGCCGGGGAACTCGCGGAGACGGGGGAGGACAAACTCGGAGAGGGTAGCGATGAAATTGTACATCTGGGGGCCCTTGAGGACGACCTTGACGCCGAGGGGAACGCCGGGACGAACCCACCCGCTGACGGATTTTTTGCCCTTGACGATTTGGACGCCGGCAGAGGAGAGACGGCCGGCACCGTGGGCGGTCTCGCCAGAGATGGCTCTAAAGGAGGCAATG